>JAODUE010000927.1:0-34652 GCA_027564755.1 Amblyopsis hoosieri
CACCCCCCCCCCCCCCCACCCCCCCCCCGACCCCCCCCCCCCCACCCCCCCGCCCCCCCCCCCACCCTACCGCCCCCCCACCCACTCTCTCTCTCTCTCTCTCTCTCTCTCTCTCTCTCCAACACCTGTCACAGCCTGGTCCCATGGTGACCCCAGCCATCCTGGGTGATCTCCCGTGGTGACCGCACACTGTTGTCTTCTGCGTCCCGAGGCCCGCCGCTCCCAACCGTCTCTGGGGCTCCGCAGCACCCCCTCTTCCCCCCTTCCTCCCCACCCGCTACCACCTCCCCCTGAAGCAGTGTGGAAGGAGGGCCGTCCAGAGGAGGCGGCATGGAGGACTTGTACGAGAGCAGGACTTCCCTGGTGAAGGGGGCCAAGGACATGGCGAAGGTCGCCAAGCGACAGGCCGCCAAGAAGGTCAACAAGGTGGTGGACCACGCCGCGGATGAGTACTCGTCCCACCGCAGCTACACCCGCTTCCAGGACGAGGAGGAGGAGGAGGAGGGGGACAGGGGGCTCTACCATGGCGACGACAACGAGGAGGGCTCAAGCGACGCCACGGAGGGCCACGACGACGAGGACGAGATCTACGAGGGGGAGTACCAGGGGATCCCCTCGGCGTCGGCGGCCCGGGGGAGCAAGGCGGCCCTGGGGCAGCCACTGTCCGACGTCGCTCGGGACCACAAGGACCTGGAGGAGAGGCAGGCGGACCAGGAGGAGCTGGCCCAGCAGTACGAGCTCATCATGCAGGAGTGCGGCCACGGACGCTTCCAATGGCAGCTGTTCCTGGTGCTGGGCCTGGCGCTCATGTCGGATGGCGTGGAGGTGTTTGTGGTGGGCTTCGTCCTTCCCAGCGCCGAGACGGACATGTGTGTGCCCAACTCCAGCTCTGGATGGCTCGGTAAGGTGCTCTGTGCGTGTGTATGTGTGTGTGTGTTTGTTTGTTTGTTTGTTTGAACTGTGTGTGTGCGTGTGTGTGCGTGTGTGTGTTCATCTGTGTACACATGTATTAATACTCGGAAGGCCTTGATACAAACATAGTGGTCAATTCTGACCACAAAGAGTTGTGTTTGTGTGACAGAACAATGGTGTAGCTTTTACTGAAGTAATGGTTCCTCTTACAGTAAATGAGGGAATTTCTGTGTTATTCTGAAGCTGTTTTTCAACAGTTGACACATTGTTTTGACTTTTCTACTTTGTTAGAAGAATATAACTTAAGAATATCACTTTACTTTACTTATTTGGTTATAAGAAAATGTATATTTTAAGTGTAATGAAGTGAATTGTTTCGATGATGTGGTCCTCTGATCTCTGTGTTGGGGATTAAAGGTATAGTCAGCTATTGCAAGATAAATCTAAGATAATAAACTTTTTGTCAAATTCAACTAATATCGCCTAGCATTTCGCTAGCTTACCGCTTTCTGTGCGTGTTGAAAAAATAATCACATACATACACACAACATAATCACAACATAAACAAAGTGGCGAACACCGCTCGTATCAACAAAGCCGAAGCACTACGCCTTGCATCACAATGCATTTCGAAGTGTGCGGCACCGCCGCAGAGGACCATGACGCGATACCGGTTTGATTTGAGCTCGAAATTAGCAAGAATGACGGACCCTGCCTTTAAGAGGGTAGCTGGTTCCCCTTGTGTATTGTGTGTGTGGAGCAGCAGTCCCTGCAGCTGCTATGGCTGGTGGTGTATAATCCATCACCTCGGAGGCTGCCCTCATACTCATGTACGGGCTGACTCATTCTGTCAATAGCAGAATGCTGGTGATATTGAATCAGACATACGGCTTTTAGATACTAACTGTGGCACAGTGTGACATGGCAATACATCAGCTGCACTGCGATACAAGGGATAAAGTTGATGTGATCTAACTTGTTTTGGAGAATTGGATGGTGGAGAGATATGATTTATAATAAATGAGGTCAAACTGAGAAAACAAGGATTCTAATTGAATAGCCTATAAAGTATATTGCTGTTTATCTAAACAATTAAGTGCCTCAACTGTATTATTGTGACATGACTGTAAAAAATACTGTAACATGTAAGAAATACTGTGTTTTTGTGTACTGTAAAAGCATAACCAGTCTCTATAATATTATTATTAATTTAAATAATATTAGTATAATATTATTATTTAGCATCCTGCCTCTTTTGCGTAAGCTTTTTTCTTCCTCTGGTCCTGCATGTGTTCATGCTCTTTGTTTGTGACTGCATCTTCCCTTCCTTCAAGGCCCTACCCCCAATATCCTCCTCTTCGTTTGCCCACTGATTGGTGCCTGTTGAGGTGAACACGATTGCACATATAGGCGAGGTGATTACTATGACCTTGTCGGTATCCATTTGCAGATGTTCAAAGTAGAATTACACTTCATTAGAGTGAACAAATAATGAAGTGGTGAGTGTTTTACAGGTGCAATGGCAAGATATACGGTATTATATTCAAAGGAATTGGCAACGTACTTTTTATTTTCTATTATGCTGGTGAGAGATGTATTTTATAAGACAATGATTTACCCTTCCAGAACATGAACCATCTCTGAGTCTTCTTTTATTCACAAATGTCCATCACCTTCCATCTGTGGGCTGGCATCCCTCAGGCTGGTTGGGGGTTCTGGTAGCTGGACCGGCGAGACGTTGGAGATAAATAGACGACAACTCCAGAGTACTGTGTAGCTAACCAACATTTATGTAACACCTTAAAGTTTACATTCATATTTTAATATACATTCATCTTGATATTTCCCACCAGTGTCTTACCTGTGTGTTCACGGCTAGCTAGCTATGGCTATAATGTGGCTATATAGGTGACACAGTGTGTTTCCATTAATCACACGACACAGATAACAGCAGGCTGAGAGGAGCTAGGCTGCCCGCCTGTTAATGAAATCACGTAATACAAAAAAATATAAAAAACTCTGAGGCCTGAATGGGATGGATGACTAAAACACAGATTAGATTACTGAATTCAATTTGGTCCTATAACAAGATCCGCATCCCGCAGGAATCATTAATGTTAGACGTGAATCTAAGAAGCACCGTGTACTGTATGCGTGAAATGCTGTAAATACTGTAATCAGGGGATCGAGGGAAAAGAAGCAACATGGCGGCGCGTTATATGATGAAAAGGGAGGGACGGGTGTCAGGTTAATGGATTGGAGTGTGTGTGGGTGGGTGGGGGCAGAGGGTGGCTACAGGGAGGTTCTCTGAAGATGCGTCGTGTTCAGCGGGAGAAGCTACGCTCTCGTCTCAGACTCCGCACACACAATGGAAGGCTTCACCCTATCATTACTCACGGTTTGTTCTCTAAACTGTCAGTTTAGCCCTCATTCTTTTCTACCAACACTTTGCTCACCTCCCCCTCAGTACTTTAGTGTTTTCTTCTTCTTCTCTTATTTCACTGCATCGATCCCCCTACCCCCCCCCCCCACCCCCACCCCACCCATCACTTCGCCCCCACTGCACACTTGCAGATAACTGTCTATCTGCTGTCCTGACTCACTCTCCAACACTTACTGTCCTCCCTGTACGTTTTTATATCACATTCCTTTCCTTGTGTCCTCTCTCTCTCTCTCTCTCTCTCTCTCTCTCTCTCTCTCTCTCTCTCTCTCTCTCTCTCTCTCTCTGTGAGCCAGCTGTGTGGGTGTGTGTGGCCCAGGGGCAGTTGAGCATGGCTAAACTGCAGTCAGATCTCAGCGCCACTGCAGAGATTACTCTACTCGAGTAGTGCAACCCACTGTGTGTGTGTGTGTGTGTGTGTGTGTGTGTGTGTGTGTGTGTGGGACAGAGGAAGTTGGGATAATGCAGTTAGTCTATGTGTGTGTGTGTTTGTGTCTTTGCTTGATTGTGTGTGCGTGTGTGCGTGTGTGTGTGTGTGTGTGTGTGTGTGTGTGTGTGTCTGCGTGCGCATGGACCAAACCTGCAGCTGCCAGCAAAATCAGACACAAGTAACCCATAGCGAGGTCAGGGTCATCGCTGAATACATACACTCCAAGTCCCACAATACCTAACCTGTATATAGATCAATATTGAAGTCCTGGCCAGACGCATGTGACCTAAATATGACCAAAGCCTCAATGAGGTGGCAAAAGACAGAGACACGGATGGGCAGTCGATGGTACAAATGTGATTATGTGCCGCTCAGAGTCAAGGAGCTTACGGTAGAGGAGGGAGGAGAGCCCCTCACATGGGAGGAACGTGTCCAGGGGTGAAGAGGAGTGACGAGGAGTGACGAGGAGGGGAAAAGGGGAGACACGGAGAAAGGAAATCACGTAGAAATAGAACATCGACAGCGACTGAAGGGAGGTCAAGCAGAGGTGCACTGTTTAAAAGGGAAGGGCTGAGAGGTGAAAGAACCATTAAGGTGTTATGGCGCATCCAAAGACATATGCTGGCCATGATAGAGCATGCGACTATAGGAGAGGGTAGAGAAGAATAGGGATGGTACCAATACTTGGTACTTTACAGGCCCTGAGACTAAATAAGAATAGACTGAAAATATGTATAATAACAATCAGCTTCAACGTTATCGGTTATGCTATCTGTACTAGACAACTGCAGACATTTTGAAAAATATGCTCTATTTCTTATTTATACGTGAACAGTTTCTTGCATAACAGTATTGATGCTACATGGACACTGGATCTCACCAATCATTTCTAATTTGTAATAAGATTAGGGCGTTTGTCTATGATGGATTTTCATTATTCCCAATACAGAAGATAGCTTGCGCTGAAGCTGTCTCACACATGACATGATTGCTGTAACATGACGCTACATCACACTCACACAATGAAATCCTTCTTGACAATGGCATATAGAATTAATATTTATTTTTCTTTCCATAAAGAAAACCAAAAATGAACCGATTAGTATATACTTTTACAGTACCAGACGTATAATCAGTGAAAGTAGTAATACCGTTATAATATTAACGATACCCATCTTTAGAGAGGAATTACATAAAGCATAGGGAGAGACACACCCAAACAACGTCTTTGCAACGCTGACCTTAACCACATGGGCGAATCTGAACACAAATTCAGCAGGCGTGCTGTTCTGAATAAAAAGCATGGTAGTGTGTTTTGTGTACAGTTTGCTCCTCCAGGAGCATATGGACCATGGAAGCATGAGCTCTGAGAAGAAAAGGTGACGCAGTCCCGCCAACCCACCACTCTGTTTACATATTTCACGCTCTTGTATCTAGCTATTTAGTCAACTCTCCTCCCGCATTACCTAGTGTTCAGTTGTCAAACCTCCTCCACTAGTGCTCAGTTGTCATACTCTCTTATTCTCACACCAATCAACTACCATTTCATCCTAGTTAATTGTTAAATTAGCTGATTTATTCATACTTTTTTAACTTTGTTCTAATTTGCTCTGTGGTGCGCTTTTGCTGATTTGACTACATTACGAATGGCTGAAGTTGGTCTACTGTCCACAATATATGTATACTGTACATATCTGTACATGCACCTGTATACTGTAGCTGTCAAAACCTGGATGCCTTTAATGTGTGTGTGTGTGTGTGTGTGTGTGTGTGTGCAAGCAAGTGTGCACCTTCATACAGAGCAATATACTGAATGTTGGTGGTTTGTCATTGGAGCATTATGCTGTATATATTCCCAGATGTATTTTTATATCTCAGCAGAGCTCCCCAGGGCCAAACCTGAAAAGTTCTTGTGACACTGTCACCGGCTGGTAGTGTTGTATGTCTGGTTGCTATACGGGCCATCAGGTCCAAACTGAAATGCATTCCACACTCTGTACCAGCTGCCATCACAATGAGGTACAGCACTTCTGTACCCTGCTATAAAATGTACACTGCTATGGAACACATTATTTCTAGAGTCATTTTAGTTTAGATTTCTAAATATACCCACATTGAAAGGTGCATGAACATTTGCCCAACAGGCCTAACAAACGTCCTGAATGTGCGTCCCTATGAGATGATGAGTGCAGAATTAATAGTCTGGTGTATACGCCTCTGTCGTTATCCACTTCTGCAGACCATGTGGCGACTTTTTTTTCTCTTTCATAATATATTTTAATTAATTTATAAATTGTCGTTTAAAAAAGAAAAGATATCTATACTATATGAAAAAAAAAGCAAGCAAATTTGCTAAAACTTTAACTAACAGACTGCCTTTGCCTGTAGTCTGGTAGTATCTGTACATTCTGTTCTATTTTTGATTTAGAGCGGAAGCTGGTCTTTGCTGAAGTCATGCTCTGATATACAGTAGCACTGTTCAGTAAATGGACACGTCAATAAATTAATTACGTAATTGACTGTCCTGTGGGATATGTTATCATTAGTCAGCTGTTTTATTGCTTTATTCGTGCAGTGCAGATGGAATTTAATTTTATTACATTTAAAATGTATTTATAGCTAATGCATATTCTCCATTAGAATGTAATTTAAAGTGGAAGTGTTTAGTTGTGCATCATATAATACACATAATAATATTTAAAGCTAGGCTAGCTATTAAGATAATGAACCGAATAACTGAAATATTTTATTTTAGTCTAGAATTTAATTTATATAACTTTGGGGAACTATCTAAAGAGCTGACAAATGTAGCTTTGGTTTGACCCCAGCAGTAACATAGTGAAATAGTTATATGTCAGCAGTAGAGAAACCTCACTTCACTTGAAACAAATGGATTTGATCTTACTATCCTTCACTGTAATGAGGTTCACTAAGAATTGCATTGTCACTCTGCATGTTAGTGAAAGTCTCACCTTTTGCAAGGTATTATTTTGTTAGCTCTGACATAGATATTTAAGAATTATGTTTACAGTAATACATTATTTTCTTGAATTGCTTTCATTAAAAATTGTATTAAAATTATGAATGGGGAAGCTTACATTTGGCCCATGGAAGGCTTAAAATAACATCTAACTACACGGCATTCAAACCAAACAGATTAAAGCACTAATGATAAACTGCACAGTGGGCAAGATCATGATTATCAGTAAGGGAAATCAATGATGTTTTGTTGGAGCATTGATCCCATATGAGATTAATGAGATTTAAAGAGAGGTTTCGGTATCCACATTTGCCTCCTTCTGTTCCATTTGATTCTGTATTTACTCATCATAAAAATAATGCAGTACATTCTATCGTTGGAGTTTCACAGTGATCCATATGTGTTGTTAAGCATAGTAGATCCATGCACTTGCTTACATTCAATGATGTAATTTTGGGAAATATTGCTCATATTTAGCTCTATCTACATTTTATAGTCATCTTTAAATCCATGCAATAATACATTTGGACTGTTGTTAACCTATTTAAGCAACATTCATTCTAAACCCCAATGGTAGACAGGCTTCACGCTGGATTTAAAATGCATTGTGCACTAAAGACAAAATATAAATGCAATGTAATATGCCTGCCCCTCTTTGACAGCTGTCTCTCTGTGTCTTCTCGCTGTAGGCAGTGTTGTGTACTTGGGGATGATGTTTGGTGCATTCTTCTGGGGTGGCATGGCTGACAAAGTGGGCCGCAGACAGTGTCTGCTGATCTGCATGTCCACCAATGGCTTCTTCGCATTCCTGTCCTCCTTCGTCCAGGGATACGGCGTGTTCCTGCTTTGTCGCTTCATCGCAGGGTTTGGGTAGGTCAAACCAAGGGCAGAGACGGACACATTCACACACACGGACACATATAAAGGTCCCGTCAATGGTCACAAATGGCATTACATTTAAATGTGTGTTATACTTTATAAATTATACATAATTAGTAATCTATCATTCATTCAGTTCATTGTTGTTTGTATATGTAATAATAATACAAAGGAAACCAAACATATCAAAATTATTATTAATCCTGTTTATAATACAGTATAAACAATATACATTCATATAATATGTCCAGGTGTTTTTAAAATATCATAACTATCTGTACCATATGAAAGTGTAGTACTGATTTATTAAATGTCTTGGTTTGACAGATGTTATGGTTCGTCATTCAGTAATTGCATCTATGTCGCATCCCCAGAGACTTTCAGAGTAATTGAAAAGTCTCTAACTGCCGGAATAGCCCGTGCCTGTGATTAATGATGTATGGGCCAGCGCCATTAAGGAATTACTCTAGGTTCAATCTTGGGAAACATCACCTACAATATTTATTCTACTTATAATAATACTAATAATAATAATAATAAATAGGTACACTGTTGAATAATTGACATACAATAGGTTTAACAGTGTTGCAGAATATTTAATGAATAACCTCAAAATTATTGAATGCTAGAATGCTTTTGTGTATTTCCCCCAATACTGTATTTCTGCTGTATGTGTAAACCAAACTACACAACAAAGGGGCATGCATAGAGGTAAATGACTGAATGTGTAAAGTTAAAGACAGAATGGGTCGACAAGCATTAGGTCTGATCTGGATCTCACTGACTATTGTCATGGTTTACTGTCAGCCACACAATGTATTTCACTATTGCTTGGAATATGTAAATGTTACAAACCATACTTTGATGTTTATATTTGACTCTTGCAGGATAGGGGGTGCTGTGCCCATTGTCTTCCCCTTCTTTGCAGAGGTGCTTTCCAGGGAGAAGAGAGGAGAGCACCTCAGCTGGCTGTGTATGTTCTGGATGATAGGAGAGATTTATGCATCTGCCATGGCTTGGGCCATCATTCCACACTATGGTAAATTACACTTAACTAACACTAAGACACAGCTAGCTAACTTGGCATATTTGCGGCACCACCTGGTCACAAGATGCAACTGCACTATTTCTTATAATTAATTCACTCACTCATTTTTTGTGAAGGGCCGTGAAGCAGATAGCAGCCATTCCTGGCTGGCAGGATATGTCCCGTCGTCTCCAATGGGGTACAATGAATGAGCAAATGAGCAAGGAAGTCTTGTGTTAGGCTGCTGGTGTCTCTGAGACCCGCTATGCATGTTGCATGTGATAATACATACATGTTATAACAGAGTTTAGTGAGAACTATATAGAAACACTGCAATGCAAGCTTGTTATGGTTAAAATACCACAGTAAGCACACACACACACACACACACACACATGCATATCTGTGATTTACGTGGCTGCCGTGTTATAAATCACCGGTACTCATTATGAAGTGAAAGATGGGTGTGTTCCCTGACACTCCCTGCGTCTGTCTGTCTCTCCTGACTCCCCCTCCTCTCTTTGTCACTCTCTTCTCCCATTCTTTCCTTCCCTCCCTTGTCTCGCCTTCTTTCCTGTTTTGTACAAACCGACTTCCTATTTACCGTGTCCTCCCTTTACTACCCCACCTCTCTCTCTCTCTCTCTGTCCCTCTCTCTCTCTCTCTCCCTCTCCCTCTCTCTCTCTCTCCATATCCATCTCCCTCTCTGTCTTGGCAGCGTTCTTCTTGATCCAACATAATTAGGTTTTTCTCCTTGCTCTAATAGGACAAAGCTACAGCTAGAGGTGATTTATGGCCAGATCATGCTGTAGCTAACCACTGACGTCAACGTGCGCGTGTGTGTGTGTGTGTGTGTGTGTGTGTGTGTGTGTGTGTGTGTGTGTGTGGCTCTAAGGTAAGTGGCACAAAGGACGTTTTACTGTGCCATAGCCAGATACAGGCCTTTCTTCTGAGGAAATTGAAAGCAATATCATCTGACATGACAGGAGGTCATGTGCGTGCGTGCGCGCACACACACACACATGCACACACACGCTTACAGTAGATCATAGAGCTTTTACAGCCCGTCATTTCGCCCGCGTGCAATATAAAAAGAGTCACGTGCATGAAAGCACAGCCGTACGTGCACGCAGCCCGCTCATAAACCTTTGCAGTAGGCAGACCATAGAACTACAGCATAAAATAACGATGCGGAGGCACAGACACATACACACAGAGTCACACTCCAACCCTTGCACACCGACAAGGGTGGCGAAGGCCCTCCCATCGTGGTCTGAGTCTTCCTGAGAGAATGTCTCCATCCGCTGGTACTGTAGTTAAGGGATGGAGCTAGTGTCCTGTCTGTTCCTATCCTCCTTGACACGCACTGCAACGCTCTGCCTCTCTGTCTTAGAGGAGAGCTATGTACCTCACACACGCACGCACGCGCACACACACGCGGGCGCACACGCACACACACATGCGCGCGCGCACACACACACACACACTCACACACGCACGCACACACGCTTTCACACACGCACACACTCCAACCACAGTTTCTATGTTAACTGCCCCCCACCCCCGGAAAAAAACTCTGCAGTGCACACCAGTGCCGCAACACTGAGATAACAGAAGTGAAAACCTCCAGAGGACCTGTATGTATGTGTGTAGGTGTGTGTGTGCGTCAAGGCCCCGTGCTGACGGATTAGGGTACGTGCGCCACATCATTGGTGTTTAACACGCCATTAAAGCTCTCATTTATCTTCTCCACTCGGTAGCTCACAGTGTTCCCCCAAAGCCTCCTGCCAGACTATAGCAGCTGGAGCTCCAGAGCCGGGCGTCTCAGCTCAGATCCTCATCACGCTGACAGGAGAGTTAGATGGCTTTACTCCGCTGCATAAAATACCAGTTAACTGCTCAGAACTATGCTTAAAGGACGTGAGCTATCTCAGTTAGAAAAATAACAGCCGCATAAGCACTGTCCCTTAATTAAAGTTACATTTAATGTGGGTTGTATTTGAAGTTATTTGCTTAATTTACTGTTAATTTCACTACAGAAAATAATAGTAAGAAGCAGATATTTATTAATGGGTTGTCTCCATAACACATTCAATATTTTTACAAAAATATTTGATGCTATTTATTTTAAAGGGCTTCCCTCACACTGAGATCAAAACATAATGCTTAACCTTAAAATGCTTCTGTTATCTCAAGACTTTAAAAGATGTGTGAGATAATGTGTATAACATTGCAGATTTGATTTAGCAAAGCAAAATATGTGATAAATAAATGACAACTATGTCAAAGGAGGAGGTTGGGTTGAGCATTTGTATCATTGGTGCTCCATACAGTACTTTCATTGCATTCTGCAGGTGCCAATAACCATTAAGAACAAGTGACAACTTTTCACATATCAGATAGTCCACCTATATCTGCATGTCTATATATATTTACCTACAGCATGTATGTGTCAATCTGTTTTCTTTAGGAGTAGTGCATGCTGCTGACTCAGTTTCACTTTTTCACATCATTTATTATCAGTCAAATAATCTCTGTAATGAGATATCCAATGGTATGCTTGTCTGCACCGAGGGCAGACAGACACACATACATACGCATACTGTACACACACAGGCACACTCTCTCTCTGTTCCCGCCCTTTCTCACAGTTTCATGAAGAGAGAGAGAGAGAGAGAAAGTGAGTGAGCCACTCAAGCGAGCCACTCAATGGGAATTATTTACACTTCTCCATAAAGGGCTGTAGGAATGATTGTTTGGAGACATTAGAGATTTCCCTGTGATTTCTCTGGGCAGCAAGATGGTAGGGAATAGGCATTAACATTGTTCTGCAGCGTGCAGGGAATCACATGTTCTTTATTTAAACAGCCTTGTGGTGGAAGTCCTCATTGCACTCCAGGGGATGTGTTTTCTCCAGTTATGACACCACCCCCGCCACACACACACACACACACACACACACACACACCAGAGCGCCTTCATTGCAGTTCTTAGTGTAGTTGATAAGCGTAACCACCAAAGCAATAGGTTCAATAGAGTAATTCCCACCAGCCTTTAACTGGCATGACCATTAGTGTGAACACCCCATCCCCACCTCCCATGCATGCCAGTGGATAATGGCGTGCTCCTGCTGAGCAGCTCCACGATCTGATGGGCGACGTGGGAGGTCATGACTGACACGACAACCCCCCGCCAACAACTGCCAATTTTCAAACGTATACGTTTGCAGAAAAGTACGCAAATGAGAGCATAGTTACAAATACAGCGACGTATTTGTCGACAGGTCGGCTTGTGTGCACAACATCGACTATACATATACAATACAAGCACTTGAAAAATGAGTAGGTGTGTCTGTAGCAATTTTGTTTCAGTTCTTTTGTGTTTTCATAGGCGTACACATTCCTATACAAACACACTAGCCTGCATTTACTCATACACTACAAACTCCCACACAAAGGAGAACAATGAACTGTTCAATTCCATATTTTTGACCAACCAGTATTTACAGTAATTATTCTAAATACCAATTGGATTTGTATAGGTTAAAGGTTTCATCTTGTTCTGTTTATTTTTTACAACTTTTACATTTCCAACTGGACCAAGTTGACAGTAAGCTGTAAGCAGCACATTTTAGATCTGAGGAAGAAAGTAATTTGCATATTTGTGTAAATTAGAATGATTCAGGAAAGGAGTTATTAAATCTTTGATTATTTGTCTATGTTGTGATGCAATTAATCCACCAGTTTGTTCTCTCCAGTTGAATGATTTTGAAAATTGCTTTTAAATGCTTGATGACAAGTCTAAATTGACAATATTATTAAGAGGTGTGTGTGTGTGTGTGTGTGTGTGTGTGCATCTTCATGTGTGTGTGCGTTTCGTACATAGGACTGGTTTATGGGCATCCCTTAAATATGGTCCCATTTGCCCATATTATCCCATTGTAATGCAAGTTGAAGATGCATGTGATGTGCTTTGTGTGCACGTTTTAGTGATGTGGTTGTGTGTGTGTGTGTCTGTATGTATGCTGTGCGGTGCTTGCTACAATGATTAATGAGTCTGGGAGTGTGCCTGTAGGCTGAGATCAGGTGCAACAAGATTTTACTTAACAGAAAACACTCATTTTCTCCCCTACACATTCAATTAACCTTCTCCTAGCTCTCTGCTGAGCCATTCATTTCAGCTTATACACACTCACGTTTGCTCTGCTGTGATCTCAATAAATAGCACCTTTTATTAACAGTGGCTTATTGAGTGTATAGTATTGGCTTCATATTATAGCAGTCCCCCCTCAAGTACAGTGATCACATACTTTATAGTGTGGTTGTGCACTTGTACTTGAACCGGTTTAATAGTCACCTGCTGCCTGCTGGTCTCGGGTGCATTTGCAAATGCATCATATATTTCATTGACAGATTTGGGTTGAAAAGCTCACCTCCAATGATTCTCATGATCGAAAAGAATTAGCTTCTACACTGTATATGTGACATTTGTTTACTGTATGTGTATACATTTAGAAGTATATAGAGCATTGTTAGATATATGCTTATTCTTTCATTGTGCAATAATATAATCATACTGTACCTGTTTTATGGATTGGTCTCAAACAGTGATATTTAATCACTTTTTGAGGTAAGATGTTAGTAAAACTTGCTCAAGGCTTAAGGTATGTAAATATATTTAACTGACCACCTCAAAATCTACCCAAGACTCTTAAAATGGTTTTCTTTGCTCAGTAAAGGAGTTCAATATTCAACACACACGCTCATCCACTTCCAGCGACTATATTTCCCCCTAATGCAAGTTGATTTGTTTTTCAGGTTGGAGCTTCAGCATGGGTTCAGCCTACCAGTTTCACAGCTGGAGGGTGTTCGTGGTGGTCTGTGCCCTGCCTTGTGTCTGTGCCGTGGTTGCCCTGACCTTCATGCCCGAGAGTCCTAGGTTCTACCTTGAGGTACCTTCAGTTTTCATCAAGGTTTATCACGCCTTGCATCTTCAAATTGTGTATGCTTTCTTACATAAACCCCCCAGTAACGGCCATCGTCGCTGCAAAGCAATGCCACGTTACATTTTCTTGTATGCACTGGCACACCCGCATCAATAACTGAAAACACTGTGTTTGTACTGTGATTTGTGGACAGCATACTGTCTATTGCAATGTAGTGCATGGGTGCATCAGAAAGCATGGCTGTCCTTGGATTCTTTAGACGACTCATTGATCACGTTAATTCCCCATTGGTTTCTCTCTCTCCCTCTCCCTCCTGTCAGGTGGGGAAACACGACGAGGCATGGATGATCCTCAAACAGATCCACGACACCAACATGAGAGCGCGTGGGCAGCCAGAGAAAGTCTTCACTGTGAGTGTTTTCTCCCCGGTGTGTTTTCCTAATGGTAGCGAGGTTCCGTATGCTTAAGGAAGCAAAGAGGCTTATACTGTATTCTGCCACCACGGGACAGGTTTTATTAAAGCTCTCTCGCACATCACAGCTGAATTATGACGGCTGTTTTGTGTCATTCAGACTTCGCTGCCCGGGGGATACATTCTGGGAAAGCCTCTTAGTCAACCCATGTTGCCACATTAATCGTTTGTAGTGCACACTGTCCCCGTGTACTTTTTTTGGACTGGTTAATTTAAACATTTAAAGGTACTATAAGTAAGATTGACACTCTTAAGGGTGCAAGATAATGTCTCTGAAACCACCTCCAGTTTCCTTTCCATTTTCTTAATTTATTAAAGAGTAATGGTGCGCCCAGTTTAGAATTTAGAAATGGATTGTGGGTTTGGTTGTATTTATCTTGCGGCTAAATAGTGCTATAGGGATGGAATAGTTGATTCCCATACAGTAGGCTGTGGGTTTGATTCCTAACAAATCGACCAGCATCCCAGAGAATATTGTCCGCCAGTCATTTCAGATGATAAATATTTGAATATAAACTATTTCTATGCTGAGGATTATTTCTTGCACGGTTGGTGTTATAGGTAAACAGGATCAAGATACCAAAACAGCTAGATGAGTTGGTGGAAATGGAGTCACAGTCCACTAATCCTGTTTTAAAGGCTCTCTTCAGGATAAAGGCTGAAATACGCGGGGTGAGCCTCCAGTGTCATTCTCTTCGTTCTGTGTCAACCATGCTTCTTTTATACTGTGAACCCTGTTATTACTTCTCTCTTTACAGATCTACCTGAATCTCATGAGGTGTTTCAACTACCCCATGCGAGATAACATGACACGACTGGCCATAGTGTGGTTCACGCTGTCTTTCGGGTGAGCTCCATGGTGACTCTTGAGCCACACCTAGAAGTGTTCCTTTGTGGTGGAAATGTTGTCTAGAAAATTAAATCATATAAAAAATAGGTAGAGACATCCTGCTTCGGTGGATGGCGTAATTCAACGTAGAAAAATGTCATACAATTGGCTAACATTGGTCATTCTCTACTCCAGGTCAGATTGTCACCTCCAAATCAAATCAGGCTCATTTTGTTGATTTATTTGTAAGGCACCGCAAAGCAGTTAGGCTTGGTCTATGAATCAATCATGCTCTGTGGTGTGGATCAATACTGGCCTAGTGGAGTGTCAGCGGGACCAGAGATGGGAACAAAACCTTCCAGAGATAAATGAAGAAAAAGCAAAACACTTTTTTAAGATTTGACAAATGTCCCCTACAGGACATTTGACACCAAATTAGTTTAAAAAATATGACTTAACACTACGAAGCGTGAGAACCAGAAGGGCAGAAATTACATTTTGGCTGAATCGGAAATGTATACAGTATATCAAATTAAAGCTCTTGATGAGCTCTTTCGACTTTCTACTTTTTACACAATAGACTATTTCCTTTAAACTGGATGCAATGCTTTGTTCATATCAAAGGGGACCATGCATTTATACGAAATAGATACATTGTGTAAATGTTGCTTTGTCCTCCTGGAAAGTTGGAGAATTGTCACCTACCCCTCTGGTTCTCACCCCTTGACTAGTAAAACAACATTAAAACACTGATTTTATCTTAGGTGATTAGTGAAAGCAAAGATAGGCTCAGGTTTCAGTTCTCTGCACTTCTCCACAGAGAAGTCTAATGCAGCAATCCTGTCACTGTAGTAGGACCTTCAGATATCCTTGCCTGCATGTTTATCAATGACAGTAACTCTACTATAATCAAAATACATCTTTATAGCTATTATGGCCTGTCAGTGTGGTTCCCTGATGTCATCAAGCATCTCCAAGCAGATGAGTATGCCTCCAAAGTGAAGACCCACAGCAATGAACGTACTGAAGACTTCACCTTCAACTTTACACTAGAGAACCAGATACACACAAACGGCCTCTTTATTAATGACAGGTACGTCATGCTTTGGCAGTCATAAGGGTTTTGTGTATTTATTTTGTGTACGTAATCAACGATGACATTGATATACATTATTCTTTGGGGTTATATGGATGTAAAATATGATGAACTGAAACAAAAAATATGGACCTCCACAGATTCATCAGCATGAAGCTGAGGTCCGTCACCTTTATAGATTCCACATTTGTTAAGTGCTACTTTGAAGATGTAACATCAGTGGGCTCCATATTCCATAACTGCACCTTCATTGGGGCATACTTTTTCAACACAGGTGAGTGCATGATTTGTTATTGTGAAAAGCACATTATTTTCACAATGGCTATTTTCAATGTTCTAACAAATAATTGCAAATATATTTGACTAAAAACAGAGCTGCTGTACCTAAATATTAAGCCAAGGCCACAGTCAATCACTGTTCATTAACCAGTGTCTGACTATAGCGTCAGTCCTAATATTGTTGAATGTTTTATTGGCAGACATCGATGACTCCAAGTTGATTGACGGCACCGAGGTGATCAACAGCACCTTCACCCACAACAAGACGGGCTGTCAAATGACCTTTGATGACGACTACAGCGCCTACTGGGTCTACTTCATCAACTTCCTTGGAACCCTGGCTGTCCTTCCTGGAAACATCGTCTCTGCCCTTCTCATGGACAAGATCGGCCGCCTGTCCATGTTAGGTAATAGAGGGAATAGGGAATTATGTATGTATGTGTGTGTGTGTGTGTGTGTGTGTGTGTGTGTGTGTGTGTGTGTGTGATGAGTCAAGATTTTGGTTCTAGAGTGATTTGTGTTAACATTGACTGGGATTAAGTGATTCATGCTATTGGCTGAAGCATTCATCACAGACCTTGAGAGGAAAATGTTCATCAGGTACGGCCACTCCATTGAACATTAGTCAAGGTGTCATGTGCACCTCTCTCTCTCTCTCTGTCTGTCTGTCAGTCTTTCTCTTTCTCTTCCCCCATTTTGGCAGTGTTCATGAAGCTTCATGTTTATTCATATTGGACATGAGCAATATACACAGGTTGTGATGTTCTGCTTAATGGAAATTGGCTACTAATGGATGCAAATTATTACTTGACTGTGGATTCACCATTACCACCAGTGATCCTGAGGGTGATGATTTCAAATGGTTCAGCATTTAAATATTGTTCTATCTATACACTGGTGGTGCTTCATCATCGTTTTACTTTGTTACTAGGTGTTTATGTGGCGCCTCCTGGTGATAAATCACATTCATGATACACCCAATACCACCATTGTAGCTTTATCACTCTGTCTTTCTCTCTCCTCTTGTGTGTGTGTGTTCATCAGGGGGGTCCATGGTCTTGTCGGGTGTCAGCTGTTTCTTCTTGTGGTTCGGCACCAGTGAGTCTATGATGATCTTCATGCTGTGCCTGTACAACGGCCTGAGCATCTCTGCATGGAACTCCTTAGACGTGGTCACAACAGAGTCCTTCCCTACTGACAGAAGGTGACAAGACACACATCAATCAAACAATTGTCAAATAAGCTTTAAATATCAAATATACACATTTTTTTTTTTTAATGGCCTTAAATTCTCCTCTCCTCTCCTCTTCTCCCTCCCCTCCTCTCCCTTCTCCAGATGCACAGGGTTTGGCTTCTGCAATGCTCTGTGCAAGTTGGCTGCGGTGATGGGGAACCTGATCTTTGGCTCTCTGGTTGGCATCACCAAGGCCATACCCATCCTGATGGCATCCTCCGTGCTGCTTGGGGGAGGTTTAGTGGGCCTCCGCCTGCCTGACACCAGGGCCAACGTCCTCATGTAGCACCCGCATGGCCATGCCTGGCTCCCATAAATCCCAGAGGGGTCCTGGGCACAGCTACGTTGGCCCCCAGGGAACATGGAGTGTAAAGGGCTTGGTGTATAATACCGTATGTATGTACACACTGTCTTTGACTTCAGCTTCCTGCTGTGTGCACTGTCTAAAGCAATACTGGATATTGAAACTCTTCACTCACTGCAAAAGCTTTTTCATGCATCCAGCAATGCGCAGCAAAGCAACTTTACATTCCTTCTAAGTCATCACCAGCGGGTTCAGTCATTTGTCATGCAGGGGGATTTCACAGCACGTCTGCAAGTAGGCAATATAGTTTACAATTACAGAGCTGACAAGCTTCTGAGAGTTCAGCATTACAATACAGGTGGATTGAGTCTTGCTGGTAAGACGACTGTAGGTTGTGGCTATAGGCCTGTGTGATGCTTTGTAGCGGTTCAATCTCAAAGTATTAATATTGCTACTGTTATTATAATGACAGATGGGGGTGAAGTCAAAAACAAGCTGTAATGAGCATAGCCCACCTGCTGTCTGACAACGGTGGGAATAGATGATCAGTCAGACCGGACACAGCAAAGCTTTACAACAGCTGGTTTACCCACACAACAACATCAGACAGCTGATGTAAACAAACACCAGTTTATGGGTTTATTCTTATTCTGTTTCCTTCTATTTACACATTTATAAATCACCGTCATATAGAGCCCTGTCATATTTGTATTTACAGTACATAATGCATATGGGACACCAAGCCCTTTGCACACATGGCTCTACCAAGAATATAAAGGCCATATTGAAGTGTATTTTGTATTAAACATTATGTTTTGTTTAAATATTATGATGTAAACTTTAATTACTGCAGACCCCTTCCTGGTGTGTTAAAAAAGGTTTGAAATTATATGAGAAATATTTTGTCTTGTACAGTTCTTCTTTGCCAAATATTGTTTTTGCTACCTACTTCCCAGTTGCTGCACTATTGTAGAAAGGGTCCCTTTTAAACACGTTATTAATTTTTTTGACTTATATCATGTTTTTTCTAATTATAAGTATATGGCCTTTTTAAATGTGCCTCTCCATGGCTGGAGCGTTCTCCCTATACAGTAGTAAAGCTGTGTCTCAAGGTAAGAGGGAATGGAAAAGAACTGAAAGGAACTGAATGGAAGTACAAAGAAAATTGAACTTTGTAAGTGATCTTTTGGTTAATCATAATATTTCAGATTTCCATATTGTGGAAAGTACCGTTTTGCATTTGGGTTGCAATAATAAAAATTTAGTTTAAACCTGAGATACAGTATATGCTGATGCAATAACATTAACTATACATGAAAACTATTTTCTTAAGATATAAATAAATCTCTAACTGGATTTCAAAACATGAATTCTTCTTAAAAAACAACATCAAAAACAATCGCAGACATTGCAATATCAGAATATTATAGATTTCCTTTTATTTCCTTTTACTGTAGGTTCTTGTATGGACAGCTTTTCGTAACAGACACCATTATCACCTTTTAGGTACAGCTTTAAGCTCTGCAATCATGTTACTATTACACTAATTCTAAAACAATTCTACTTTACCAAATTACCAACACCCCTATGTATTTATTAACTATTGGAATGGTACTGTTATGAATTTCTAACTCCCATTTAGTGTGTGTCTGTGATTTGTATCCCCCATGGCTGTTGTTAATCACAGCGTTTACCTGTGTTTGTGGTATCTGTGATTATAGAGGGAGTATGTCTTTGTACTGTACTTGGCTTTCTCAAGGTTAGTCAATTAAAACATACATGCTTCTAAGCAGTACATTTGTGTATATTTTCTTAAACCCAACCATGATTATGATCAGTGTTGTGTCAGTCAGAAAGAGTTAAATACGCAGGTACATGCTGTGATGTATATTTTTTGATGATCATGATTTCGCTATTTTTAAGTAAAAGTATGACATAACGTCAAACTTTTGCAGTAACTGTATGATGATTGGCATTGACAATTGTTGTCAATAACTCCTGCTGCCTTAGCAGTGAAAGGGTATCATAGCCGACTAATACACAATGCATCTGTAAGTGTCAGAGTAGGCTGATTAGTGGCAGACCTGGCTGATACACAGTATAGGGGAGAAAAGATGTATCCCCCGTTTAGTTTGAAATGTTTGGGGTGCCGAAATGTAATGTATTTGTGTGTGCTTGTGTACTGTATATGTGTGGGTTATGTCCATCTGTGTGTGTGTGCGCTATGTGTGTGTGTGTGTGTGTGTGTGTGTGTGTGTGTGGACATGCATGCACACAAGTGTCTGTTTGTGTTCATATGACTGTGCTGTAAATAATGTATATACAGTAAGGCAGGTGTTGTGAAATCATTTTATGCTCCTCATTGACACCCATGGCTCTAGCTTTGTCTAAGCAATACGCCAACACATACTGTATCTCTGTTGTACACCTTTGTGGTCTATGGTAGTGTATGTGTGAACTGCATTTTTGTTTGCGCAAATTTGCATGTGTGCAGAAATTAAAAAAAAAAAAATTTTCTGGCTAAAGATGATCTCAAATATTGTTTGAAGACGATCTCAAAAGAAAATGTGAATGTATCATTGTAAGCGTTTGTTAATCTGTTTCTTTGAAGTTAAAAAAGATATGTGTGAATAATAAAATGCATATTATTGTGAGGGGCCTGCCAGTCATAAAATGACTCCTATGGGGAGATACGTGAAATACTAATTGCCAAATTTTGCCCTGTTAATCATATCATGTTAGAATGGAAATATTTCAGACTGTGCTGCTTGAGAGCTTTCATAAATAAAAGTAATGTGGTCTAGCAAATATTGAAGAGAATATGGCATTTGTGCGGCAGAAAGGGTTTTACGTAATTCTTAACTTGTTTACAAATAAAAAGCACTAAACAGTTTAAATGCTAAGAAGAAAACAGTTTATTGAAAAAGTACAAAACCCCATATATTCTACTATGTACAATTTTACTGTAATATTAGTTAAGACTATCAAGGGGAAACTCGAGAGCACTCACAATAACAAATAAGCGACTATACAGTCTAGCAAAAGTGGCTATACAATCATGCAGGCACAGTGAATGATGAATACATGTATGATGCATTGCACTATTATTAATGTTGATTATGGAAAGCCTTATTTAATTTATATTTACGTTATAAATCTATACATTATAGGCACACCAGTGAGTGAAATATGTTTTGTCAAAAGATAAGCAGAACTTTGTGACTGTAATGTAAATTAGACTGCAGTCAGCATACACTGACAGAGAATGATACAGTATATCAGATACAACAATGAGTGGCGGCAGTCTATGTGGCTGGCAATCTTTTATGGCATGTTTTTTATTCCTTCTTGCAGCTTGAATATTTGAATGTTGCTACAAGCTTGGAGCTTGAACAATGACTATTGTTTGTCCTCTGGTTGTTCATTTATGGAGTCAGAAGGTGGGTTCCCATGACCACTTTGGGTTCTAGGACATAGTGACATGACATAATTTAAATGTTTTTCTTTTATTCCAGTTGAAAATACTGAGATAAATATTGGTACAGTAGTCAATCACTAGTAATCACTAACCTCTCTTCACTAATATCAGACAGGGGTATATTCTCCTCTCTGTCAATGCAGTTGTATATGGTCAGTGTAATTGTCTGTCTGGTGATTGTAGGTTCGTTGGTCAGTAAAATAATGATTTGTACAGTTGTTACTTTACTTACGTTGCTGGTATTCTATCCCTATTCCTGTTGCGCACATAGAAGATCAATAATGGTATTAGAATCACTAGTAACACCATGCATAGACTACCTGTAAAAGCCAGAGAATGCACCCACAGTATGAAGGTGCCAGAAATTGTTTAAATACATGCAACTTGATTTACCTTATGATTCACAGGACATTATACCACATGCAGTCGGAACCTTACATTTCACCTGGTTTGTCTTCAGTCCGAAGAGTTTTAAATAGTGGAGCTCCAGTGTTTAGGAAATGCATGAGCACTGTTTGCATGCCAGCAAGCAGCATTAGGCACAGCAGGTAGCATTCATAGCAGAAAAGCAGAGTACCAAACTGATTTTGCTCACAATTATTAATGATGGGTAATGCAATTTTAAGTGCTAATACACTTTTTGTCAAATAAGCAAACATTTCCTCAATGTCCCAATGCTTTTATATTTATGAAAAAATATTTATGGAATACCTCTTGTACAATAGTATTTTTGACATTAACCTTTGTAGTACAATGTGCAGTACATCATTATACATACAGTGAATGATAAGAGAGCCATACTATTGGCAATAGAGGCCAAAAAGCATAAAAGCATACAATTACCAAACCAGTCTCCTGATAAAGTGTGTTCAGTACATACCCATAACTCCACCAATAGTTGCTAGAATAAAAAGAATAATACAACTTGAAACCTGCTTATTTTTGTTATGTATAGAGATACAGGTGGAATGTAGACTCATTATTAATTTTCTCACCATAGTGGCATGTGGATGTAAAAGCTGCAGGGCACAATCACAGTTAGTTCATATTCAAAATATGTGTATTGCAATACGATACAAACAAAAACACAACTCACCAGGTGTAGTAGAAGTGGTGATGTCTAAAATATAAAACAAATAATATGGCACATAATATTTACACAATACAGAGATTGTTCATATAATGTATTCTGCATGCATGTCTCAAAACACAACTTCAGGCAAAATAATAAAATATATTTTGTAATACTACTACTACTACTATTACTAATAATAATAATAATTATTATTATTATTAGTAGTAGTAGCAGCAGCACTATAGGCTTAATTAATTACTAATTAATGTTATGGGTTTACTGTATATATTATATTTAAATACAGTAGGACATATATTGTGTGACTACAGTTCTATCCCATGTATATAGGATAGGATTAGGAGCAGAAAGCATATATATTCTGTCTCCTCATACTAAAGGAACATGCCCCCCTGCCTGCCTGCATGTCTGTCTACATGCATGTCTGCCTGCCTGCATATCTGCCTGCATGTCTGCCTGTAACCCTGTCTCTCCAGTCCAACTACCAGCTAGCCCTACTTGCCTGCAATCCTCCACCATGTCCCCCATGATGCCAACCCCAGCTCATGCTGCCTTCATCTCCCACAGCCTTACAATAAACACTTTAGCTACACTTTCAATACCTTGTCAGTAATCTGCTTTTGTCTTCCAAACGTTTGCTAACGTCAAACTACTGTATAAATGAAGAGGAATATACTGTACATACATAAAATAGCA
The DNA here is from genome assembly GCA_027564755.1 of Amblyopsis hoosieri. Taxonomy (NCBI): domain Eukaryota; kingdom Metazoa; phylum Chordata; class Actinopteri; order Percopsiformes; family Amblyopsidae; genus Amblyopsis; species Amblyopsis hoosieri. The sequence goes on from JAODUE010000927.1 coordinate 23,095, forward strand.
ATACTAAAATAATGTAGGCTAGAACGCAATTGATTACTAATAACCAATGAATTAAATGTGAGACGCATTTTTTGATATATTAATACATTAATTATTTAAACTCTTATACAGAAATAAGAAATAGGTTTTTAGGCTATATTGACAATGGTTATGAAGATACAGTCAATATTTTATTTTAATATGCAAAAGTAAAGAAGCATACGGTGGCCTAAGCATGACAATAACTGTGTTCAGCACTTACAAGAAACAGTTGCTGTTGTCAGATAAAGCGATTACATTAAAATAGTGACCTTATATCTACACACAAGATGCTCCATATGACTATTGTCTTACCAGTGTTCCATGTAGGCCTACCAGCTGGAGAAATCAGCAATCAGTGATGAAAAAACATGTGACGTGATACAAAGCAATGTCAGGATTTTAAAAGAATAGTGAATATACAGTACTAATGAATAAATAATGAATAAATAACTTAATAAGTTATCACTTACTAAGGTTTTGGAAGCAATGGGTAGAAATGTCTGAAATGTAAAAAATGTTGAGGTTTATATGCAAATAATTGAATTAAGGATTAAATAATCTATGTATAAAGCACATTACCTAGAGTTTCAATATCTACATAACTGTCATTGTCTTCCATTTCACATAGAGCTCCTGTATGGTAACATACAACTGTCCGATCATCGCACTGGCAAACAGTGCCTGGTGCTGGAACTCCTCTGCACTCTGATAGATTTGTATTACTGCCTTCAAATAAGATTGTATCACTGCAAAAAATGCGTCTCACATTACATCCTGCATACTTGCATGCAAAGCACCTGAAACAAACCACAGGAATATACATTATATAACCTACAATTATGTCATATGAAGCAGCTGCTTTAATCCAAAATGATACAGTAACAGTAAACACATTTAAATATTAATATTAATAAAAATAGGGCCTCTTAGCTGGAAATCAACATCGCTAACCACTAGCCTCTACACGGTATCCTGCCCTGTTATAAAATACAACTATTAAGACTTACGGCATTGTGTTCAAAAGGTTATTCTGATTGATACACTGTATGACTATTCCAAGATTAGCTTCCTCTCTGCCTGTCACGTACTGTAATGATAATATGATGATCTGAAACAAAATGTAAAGGTTTGTCTTTCTGACACACCTTGCCATACACAGGCAGTGGAGAAACTGGTTTCGACCACAAGTGTGCATGCATGCACATATTGTACAGTAGCAGTGCACAACCATATATGTCTGACAAAGTGGGGGTGTCCGTGGGAAGAATGACGAGGACATCCACAGGTTTGAAAGGAAAGAGCAGGTACAGAAGATGCATGACCCTGGAGATATGTATGACTCAACATGCCCCAAAACCATCCCAGTGTTGTGCATATATGATGCATGTATGCTGGGATCCTAGGGTTAGGGTTAGAGCTGGGAGATAATCTCCCTCACCACTAGCCCATATAGGCTTTCAAAGTGGGAGCTGGAGAGCAAAAACTGCAACAGTTTTTTAATTGAATGCAGTGAGCAAAAGATGGAAGTTGTGGTCAGTGTGACGACAGGCATGAATTGGTTCATGAACTTCAGGTTGTGTGAGCGGAAGAAAAGAAGAGGAGTATAGTTGTCATGACACGTCACAGATTAAATTATCACGTGACTCTTAATGAAAGTGAAAGTTTAAGTGGAAAAAAAATATAGAACAGATATTTAAATGGATGCTGTAAATGTTTTCAAGACAGTTGAGTGTTTTTGAACTACACTGTAATACTTTAAAGTGCAATCAAGTAGTGGAAATATATATGTTATTTTTTTTTTACTTTCATGTGATGCTATTTTTTGGCTAGGACCCATTGAGATTGTTAATCTACATGTGGGAAACCTGATTAAATAAAAATGTTATTGTATAAATATAAATATAAATAATTAAATTAAATAAATACATTAATTAAATTAATTAAATAAAAAAGAGAGCCAATACACTGAAACACAGCAAATATGTGTAGACTAATTTATTTAAAAAATTAATATAGCCAATAAAATGCTTTACCCATTTGTCATTTATTTATTTATTTATTTACTTATTTATTTATTTTGACTTATTTATTTAATATGAAAGATTGATCAGTAGGCTAAACTGCTTTATTCACTTTATATTTAGTGTTGTGGGGTTCTTGACCGGGAACCCCTCCTGCTAGTGATTACGTCATATGCTCATGTTATTAGTCACACACACACTCACACACACACACACACACACACACACACACATTGGAATCATCGGTCTCAAGCAAAACTACACTATATTGCCAAAAGTATTTGTACACCCCTCCTAATAATTGAATTCAGGTGTTCCAATCACTTCCATGGCCACATGTGTATAAAATCAAGCACATAGGCATGCAGATTGCTTCTACAAACATTTGTAAAAGAATGGGTCGCTCAGAAGCTCACCGAATTCAATCGTGGTACTGTGATAGGTTGCCACCTGTGCAATAAATCCATTCATTAAATGTCCTCACTACTAAATATTCCACAGTCAACTGTTTGTGGTATTATAACTAAGTGGAAGTGATTGCGAACAACAGAAACTCAGCCACGAAATAGTAGGCCACATAAAATCACAGAGCTGGGTCAGCATGCTGAGGTGCACAGTGCGCAGAAGTCGCCAACTTTCTGCAGAGTCAATAGCTACAGACCTCAAAACGTTGTGTGGCCTTCAGATTAGTTCAAGAACAGTGCATAGAGAGCTTCATGGAACGGGTTTTCTTGACCGAGCTGCTGCATCCAAGCCTTACATCACCAAGTGCAATGCAAAGCGTTGAATGGTTTAAAGCACGCCGTCACTGGACACTAGTGCAGTAGAGATGTGTTCTCTGGAGTGACAAATCATGCTTCTCTGTCTGGCAGTCAGATGGACAAGTCTGGGTTTGGCGGTTGCCAGGAGACTTGCTTGACTGCATTGTGCCAAGTATAAAGTTTGGTGGATGGGGAATTATGGTGTGGGGTTGTTTTTCAGGGGTTGGGCTTGGCCCCTTAGTACCAGTGAAAGGAACTGTTAATGGTTCAGCATACCAAGACATTTTGGACAATTTCATGCTCCCAACTTTGTGGAAACAGTTTGGGGATGTCTCCTTCCTGTTCCAACATGACTGCGCACCAGTGCACAAAGCAAGGTTCAAAGACATGGATGAGCGAGGTTGGTGTGGAGGAACTTGACTGGCCTGCGCAGAGTCCTGACCTCAACCCGATAGAACACCTTTGGGATGAATTAGAGCGGAGACTGCGAGCCAGGCCTTCTCGTCCAACATTTGTGCGTTGAATTTTGAAGAATTCCCATGAACATATCCTAAACCTTGTGGACAGCCTTCCCAGAAGAGTTGAAGCTGTTATAGCTGCAAAGGTTGGGCCAACTCCATATTAAACCCTAAGTATTAAGAATGAGATATCATTAATCTTCATGGCAAAGGCAGATAAATATTGGTAGTCAATCACTAGTAATCACTAACTTCTCAACGCATATCAGACGGGTATATTCGCCTTTCTGTCAATGCAGTTGTATGGTAAAGGCAGGCGTCCCAAAACGTTTGGAAATACAGTTATATAAGAACGGTCTCAAGCTAATACTGCCACCATGAGGTTGATTTCTAAAATCTAATTCGACAGATGGTAAGGATGTAGGCCAAAGGCCTACGTAACACATATCAACATGTGTAGGCTAGCCTAATGTAGCATGCAAATCTTTATGTTAATATTAATAGTGATAGTAGACTAGATTACAGGTGTCATAATAAAACAATGCAATCATATGCAAGTAGTAAATAAATACCACACGATCAGCCAGTATTCACACGAATAGCATTTACTATGTTATGCACGTTTTGACCGCCAGGTGGAGATGTGGACTATACTTTTACTGTCAGTCATTTGTGTGCACCGTTCTGAAGGCGTAACTGCTATGGCGATTCTCTGAATGTGACAGTCGGCACCTGAAGCTCGCTTTACCTCCGTCTCCCCTTTACGTAGAAGAGGAGTAGACTACCGTAGGCTACAGTTTTGAAAAAGGTTTATATTCTGGGCGTGGAGTTAATATTTCAGGTTCAGTGGAGGAAGCGCATGATGTACCATGAAGAAACCCCAAGTTTACAAAAGCCACGTTATGGAAGTAAGTTACTTTCTCTTACTGTTACAGTAGCGTATTTGTCAGGGCCGTTGCCCACTGGTATGCCTACAGTACCGGTAGTAGTGAAGCAGTACGCCTCCCAGGCACTGAAACTTTAGGCTAGAGATATTTTTGACAAGCAACAGGTGGATTGCCTGCTTTCTGTTTTTGCAGAGCACCTATGGTACATGCTACGGTACATACATTACTGAGGACTGTTAGTAAACGGTTTTCATGCTGACTTTTATTTGCTAAATCAAGGTGAGGAAAAGCAAACACCCTCATACATTGGAATGTTTGAGATTGGTGAGCACTTTATTGGAATTAGGAATTCATGAAATTCTGCCAATCTCGTATTTACTACAAATGTATTTTTTGTAAGTAGCCTACAGTACCGTTGACGCTTTTCTCTGCTACCGTACCGTAATGACACTAATATTCTTTCAGCAACAAAATCGATGAATGCTACTGACAACCCTTTAACATGTATAATAGCCTAGTTTAAGGGTGCTGCCAGCCAACGTTAAAGTCCTTGTGCACAATACGCCTTCTCCCACAGATGATGATACATTTAGTTTAGTTGAGAAATAATTAGGACATGCACATTTTAAATAGTATTTGAAGGCAGAAGTGCATTTCAGCACTCTGTTGCAGTTAGCCAAATATTACTCATTGTTGTCTTGTCAGTGACTATAGCCTACTGCTGCATCTGAGGGCAAAGTACAAGAGAAGATCTATTGGGTCATCAAGCCAGTGTTGTCTTTTGCCTCGAGTAGACTGATTCCAACACTGTCTGACTCTACTGTTGGAAAGTGTCATCTCTTGTCTTTTATTTTCACAAGGGTATGGGGACTGTCCCTACCAAGCTTTAGTTGTATTTTTTCGTGTTATTGCTAAATTGTTGAAGTAAAGCAATGCAATTACAGACTTTGTGAAACCTTTTAGGCTACACCCCACTAACATTAGTTTCTGAAACAAAAACAAACCAAGAATATTATCCTGTGTTGAGTTGTTCTAGGTCTAGGCCATGAAAGGTAACAGCCCTAATGGACGGATGAACAGTAACCACAGCTTCGGTGATGCAATGAAATATGAAGGCACAAAATAACTCCGCTAATTTATATTTAGGCTAAAGGCTAGTGTGAGAGTGTAGAAACTCCACAGGAAGTGTGTGTGTGACTGACTCATTGTGGGAGCTGTGCAGCCTAACGGTTGTGGTGGGATCCTATCCCCTCAAAGCCGTGCTTCTACATAACACTCACATCCTCTTCAACAACACAGCTGGGCCAGGAGCCTTTAGTTTGTCTGAATATTTTGGTCACAAGGCCACAGGTCTTGCTCCCTTTACCAGCACACACGCATGTTGGTCCACGCGGCTGCTCTGATATGTCTGAAGTGAAGTGATGATGAAGGATTAGGCTGAGACTGCAGTGCTTATTAAAGGTGTACTGACATTAGGAGATATAGCAAACATGACTAGTAGTATTGTTTGTGTGTGGTGAACAGTGTTGGGCAAGTTACTCAGAAATTGTAATAAGTTACTATTTACTTATTACTTCTTCAAAAAGTAATAATATTTACTTAAAAGTAATTATTTAAGTTACATTGCTATATTACTTTCACAATCACTACCCTGCCTTACCCCTCCCGAAAAATGAAGATAAGTTTGCTAGGACCAGAAATCTTGTTCTTGTAAAGCAATAATGCAGCATTATTTGGATTAGTAAATGTAATAATATTACCCTTTTGGAAATAGTAATTAGTTACACTACTAGTTACTGATAAAAGTACAAATATTACAGTAACCATTGGTGGTGAACAATAAGTCTAATCCTATTGAAAATGCAACAAAAGTTGCCAGAGTTTTGTGTCGGGCATTTAGTTGTTATATTGTGAAATTATGATTTATTTTTTTCTTCGCTAACCAATCATCAGTTTCAGCCAACCAAACTGTCAGTTGTCAGTTTGGCCTATAGACACAGCGAATTCATACATGTTTCTCACATAAGCTTCACTGGTGCATGCCATCTAGTAGCCTCACAATGCATGCCTCACAATGTAATAGTCAAAATTAAGTGCTTTAAACAGACAATTCCTTGCTCTTAGTATCTGTTTAAAAATGAATTATGCAGCTTTTAAAGTAGGGACAATTCATTATTCTAGTTTGGAATTATATGATGGGGATTTTAGGATACAGGCTACTGAAATAATAGCCTATCTTACAAAGTTAGAACACTGTCATCATAGTTTTGGTTTATCTATCTCTCCAGCCATTCAGGATGACGAGAGGCAGTCAGCAGAGGAGATGGATGAGAGAAGACGACAGAACATTGCCTATGAGTACCTGTGTCACCTGGAGGAAGCCAAACAGTAAGAGTGGAGAAGGGGTGGAGGGGATTGAAACGACAACAAACAAACAAAATGCTGTGAGATTAACCTTCAGTCAGAGGGGAACGCCTGACAAATAGGCCATGCGTGTGTACGTGCAAGCGTGCAAGCGTGTGTGTGTGTGTGTGTGTGTGTGTGAGAGCACAAGTCTCATCTTGACTGGTGAAGGACTCTGGTTGAAGGTACACTAGCGTTTGCCAGTGTAGTTAAATACAGGGGAGACCTGTGCTGACTTTACGTCCTCCCAAGGTAACTAATGGCACAGTGAATATATACTCATGGGCGCTAGCTTCCTGTCCTGGTTGCCCACTGGAAAAGTATTAAGGTGTTTCTACACAGCCATGGCTCTGTAAATATGGACACAAACAAAGTGGTGCAGACCGCACAGCACACAGCAACAATATCCTACCCTTGGCAATGTTTACAGTGTTTGGCGGAGCTTCTAAGGGAGAACCCTATGGCATGGAGAGTTTGTTATGATCAAGTAAAGAAAAGAAGACAATCCATGACTGGCTACCTTTAAGCGAAAGTACTGGAGTACTTTCTTTTAAAAATGCAGTATATAAAATGAGTATTCAAAAGTACAAACGTCATTACATTTTTTCTTATGTCAACTAGGGCTGTCAAAATAACACATTAATTTAGATTAATTAATTATAGAAAAAAATAAGGTGACGGAAAAAAAAAGCTCTGCCCCCTTAGTTACTTTTGCTAAGGCTGCGATCATACATACGCGAATGAAAAACTTGGCAGGCTCTTTCCAAAGCGGAATATATGTTGTGCTGAAAGTGGGCAGTGCAGGAGGTGAGACACACACCGACCTCGTGGTTTCCTGATTGTAGTGCGTGATTGTTTGTCACACATAACAAGCTATTTTGACATTTGAAAATGTATAGCGGGCAGTTTGCATTTCATCATTAGGAACATCGGCTGGTTAGACCAAAGTCTCTCCCACCCTGACTTGCTAACAGAACTACATTGCAGCCCCGTGGATGGTCAACCACACGCGTCCTTGCTGTTGATTGAGGCTGGCAAATCAACAGTGAAAGTTCACCTGTGTTGAACTCTTGACGAAGTGAAGATGTGAGTTTGCTTCATCACAGGAAGTGAATGGACAATACTTTTGGAGACAGATGACAGAAGGACCTGATTTCGTCTAGATAATTATTTTCTAATGCCACTCTGTAGAGTTCTAAGGTCAAGATGCCTTGACTTCTGGTTACAGAAAATGGAGCAAAAGGCAAATCATTATTCATGCTTTCATTACTTTAAAATAATTATATTAATAAACCAAAAATCATAGATCTATGATTTTATCATAGATCTATGATTTATGTAATCACATTAAAATAGGATTCATGTATTTTTTAAGGAATGTTATTTTAAATAATGAAATTGAAGATGTCGTTTAGATACCTGTTCATAGCTGATAATGAACCACTTCCTGAACAGGAAACTGAACAGGAAATAAGATCTTGGTGTGTTTTTGAGGTTAGTCATGGTGGATGGCATACTGTAGTGCTCATTTGTGATTTGTCCATGTATTCCAAGTCTGTGTTTAAACAAACTAGATTAAGTCAGGACAATCACTTCTCATCCACTAAAGACATGCATTTCCACTGACAGGTTATCTGGTCAGATCTTGACATGCCAAACGCTGAACAATATTGCACAGAATGCATTTTTCCCTATCCCATCATGTGTTTTTTATTTGTATTTGCCTTGAGTGTCTCAACTGCCACTAGCATGATTCTTTACCAAGTCAGCTACCTTCAATGGATTACTGTTTGACAACTGAAGATGGACTTTGTTCTTTGTAAAAGAAACTTGAATAACCTTTTATAGACTGTCATTGGATTTTTTTTAAACACACAAAACTCAAAATGTAGGTATGACATTAGTGCAGTGCTTTATCCATTTATTTTAAGCAGTAACATATTTACAGTATACCTCCAAACAGCCAGACTCGTGTTGTTAATTTTACCAGAAAATTCCTCAGTATAACGTCCGAGGAACGAACGTCTGATTTGATTTGGTCAATGAGTTTTGTAGTTGGTCATCATGCATGTAAATCAAAATACCTCTCCTGTCTAGTAGGTGTGTCTTGATGGAGTTAGCCAACGCTGTGTCCAGACTTTACAAGTATTAGCTGGCTCTACGAGACTGAGAAACTGTAACAAAAAACGGCAAGCTTACATGGCTAGCTAGCTTCAACATAAATCCAAGATGAATACAGCAAATCTCACAATAAATCCCTTTTTAAAACTGAATAATGCAGTTTTTTTTTTATATTTGCTTTTGCGGTATGAAAAACAGTTTTCAATAACTGTGAGGCCACAGTGAGATCACATTTCACATGTCTTCTTAACTCTGCATGATTACTGTGCTATTTCAGGTTGTTAACTCACACATTGGCCTACTGACTATTGTGAACATGGCCTTTATTCTGGCAGCCTGTACTACTACTTAGTCGTGGACACAGCACTGGTTAACTGTGTCAAGATCTGCCGATTTGACTTAATAGGACAACAAGGCAAAAATGTAAAATGCGTTGCAGCCAACAAGAATCCATGCATGGTTGGTTCTTTGATTATTTTTTAAGCCGAATCTGAAAAACAAAAAATCTGTTATTTTTTTGTTTTTATATTTTAAAAGCAAAAACGGGGAAAAACAAGAGAGACATAAGATTTTGTTTTTCTGTTTTTAAACCTACATTTTTTGTTTGTGTTAGCCTATCCTATAACATTTACTCTAGTAAAGAATCACTTTCTTCTCATGGGTAATATCTGCCATAGACTATATCTAGCCTAGAATAAAAACCTATAGACTACGACTATGACAAAACGTTCATTTTAAAAAGTATTTCGACTTGTAAACTGTGTGCAGTTTAATAAATAACACATTTAAAGTATGTTAAGCCTTTGATTGATTTGGCTCATTCCAGCCTTTTTACATTAAATAAACCTTTGTAAAACGTTTTTTTATTTTTCCAAATGTGCACAGATGATGCACAAAAGAATGCCATGGGTTATCAATTATATTAACATTAACGGGGTGCTGAGGACGTGTATAAAAATATATTTATTTAATATATTTGATTTCGTGCATGGACGAATGAAACAATACACACACAAATCGAAATACTTTTAATTAAGATTATTTTGTGGTGTGCCAAATTCACCTAACATGACATGCCAGATATCTGTGTAGACTGTGTCTAACACATCTATCTAGTGAGCCGTCCATTCAAACCGTTTTAAGGCAGGTGCTGTCAAAAAAATATTTGACAGGTGATTGGACGAACATGTGAACCAAAGCCTGTTGTTAAATCTACTTTTTGTTTGCAATAGAAAAGTCGGGAGAAGAGTGCAATTGATAAAAGCTTTTGCTCTTCAAATAAATTCTAATAAAACTGATGCTATTTTGCAGGGCTATTCAATTACAAATTCAGTATGTCAGATTTGAACTAAAGAAACTGTAGGTGGGCCACATATTTTCAGACATTATTTACGTAAGCGTCTACAAGAGTGAGACAACGAGAGCATCCCCCAGCAGCTTTGTTAATGTTCAATGTGTTAAGTCAATGGCGAAGGGTTTCTATAGGATGCCGCTTATTCAGTCTCTGTGGCATACGGGCTTTTGCACAACAAAATATCAATTATGCCCAAATGCATCCAGATTGCAATGTGGTGTTCTACAACTAAAATTTGTTAGACAAAGTAAAGACAAAAACATTGGCTAGACTATTGGCACCAAATTCCAGGCATTCCTACCGGTATGGGTTCAAATGTGACTAGTGCCATACCCAACCATTATTCTCACTAACAGGAGCTACGGGAGCTATGTGCACATATGTCACATATATGACTCATTTAATCACGTTGATTATTATGTCTGGACTACTACCTTACATTTACAAACAGGCTATGTCATGATGTCTTGGCTGTAGAACAGTTAATAATAACTTATTTACAGTAATATATTGAATTGATTTGTATAGTGGTTACAGAATATTGAGATAATTTATAGTGGTCAAGGGTGCAATCCCCTCTTAGACCACATGGGGGCAGTTGTTGGGCCGCATTTGGCCCATGGGCCTCCAATTAGATAGGCCAGCGGTTTTCAAACTGTGGGTCAGGACGCACAGGTGGGTCACTGAGTGGGAGTCAGTGGGTCGTGAAAATTGCATGTGGCCATTAAATGAATGAAGAATATCAATGAAAGGCTTCCGCGCTTTACTATCATGTTGTTCCACTCATTGGTTGTGAGTAAGATTGTGACAAAATAGCCTACTTGTTCCTGATTGGATTTCATCCATCAGGAACAAGGTGTAGCATTATCTAAAATGGATGGGTTTTTGAAAATTCCGTTACGTGTAATCGCTTTTTGGTGGGTCTCTAAATAGATTAGTCCGCTCTAGGTGCGTCTTGGCACAAAAAAGTTTGAGTACCCCTGATTTAGGCTACTGGTTAACTTCTGTAGGACCCGCCTTTTCATTTTCTACTCGAGTTGTTTTCAAGTCGCTTTTGTAACACCTAAACCGAAGCTCGTAGCTAATAGTACGACTATTTCCAATCTCTCCACCCTGGTTCTTCAGGCTGAAACTGAAGCTTGTGTATCACGATATTAAGGTTCGCAATACTGTATCAATTCTTATTTTTTGCAGTGGCACCACACATTAGCATTGCTACAGTATGACCGTTTTCCACAAATCGCAATATATCGAATCGTGACCCCTGTATTGTGATATAGTATCGCCTTCTTCAGGGTGTACCCCAGTTAAATTTAGTTTGGGCTTTGAAATTGTACAAATTAAAGACATGCAGCACACATGCTAGGTTTATATTTGTGCTTTTGCCTTTGACCAAGGCATTTAGAGTAACATCTCAAACTCAAAATACTAAAACAAATGCTATAAAAAAATTGAATTAAAGGAACACTATGTAAGATTTAGAAGGATTCATTAGCAGAAACTGAATATAGTATTCACAAATATGTATTTAT
>JAODUE010000929.1:0-12889 GCA_027564755.1 Amblyopsis hoosieri
TTATATAAAGGGTCAATAGGACCTTATCCTAGAGGCTCTGAATATTGAAAACATTTGGAAACAATTGTCGGCACAGCTCTGTATAGAGTATATTCCATGTTTTTAAATGATATAGGTGTAGACAGGTGGAGTCCGCATCCCCAGCCTCCCGTGACTGACAGAAATGGCTTGGGGGCTCAGAGGGAATATGGCAATGAATATGCTCACACAAAGAAAATAATACTAATAATACTAATAATACTAATAATACATTCCATCCATCCATCCATAATACATTCAATTAAATTGATATAGTGCTTTTCTGAGTACTCAAAGCCACTTTACACTTTACACTTTAAGAGCACAAAAATACAAAAAATGTAATAGTTATAATAAAATAAAAAACATAAAACAAGAAAAGAAAACAAAGGTAGATTATAAATCTATACCTTTTTATAAATCTACCTACCTATGGTTGCAACCCAGCCAAATTGTATAATGTTCATTCACACAACTTCACGTAACCATTAATTGGCCAAAGCTAAGCGTGACTAACTGATGGGTTCTATGGAGAATGAATTAAAGAATAAGCCAGAGGGCTGGTCTTTTGAACAGGCATAAAGTAAATGTTCCCAAATAAATATACATGTTTATAAATGATTCTTCACAAATCAAAATAGAGACTGTTGCATAATAGAAGCTTGCCACTGAGACATGAGGACCCTGAACATGTAGTCCCTGTTATTACAGTACATGCAGGTATGGACAGGGCTTTTGCTGCATTCTTTGTCTCCGTCCACATCCACATGTCATTTTTACAACAAACTGGAATCTCACTCAATTAATTTATGTCTTTAGTTTAATATTTTTAATATTCCGTTTTTCTCTTTCCCTTTCTTTCTGAGGATTGACATCTCCAGCATTTCAGTTTTCTGTATATCCTTGATATTATTATTTCTTTTTTTATATATTTCAAAAGCAAGGGAGGCAACATTACTAAAATTACAAAACAATATGCTTCTATATAAATTCCAGTATGTTTGTCCACCAAGGCATGATGGAATGACATGCCTGAACCCTATAATGGCTCATGGGTTCAATTAGAAGATTAGATGACTTGTTAAATATTACATGACTGTTGAAGGTAATTACATTTTATGAAGTTAAACTTTCATATTTCTGATTTTACCTAAATCAATAAAAGCAGCAGACATTTTTTCAACAGGTATACATAATCAGCACTTACCTCAGCAGTTGAATTCCCACTGAGACACTTGAGTGACATGGTTCTTGTGATGTCACTAGACTGGGTGTTCCTTTTCTAAAGCGCAATGGGAAGAAAAGGTGTTGCAGAGCCCGCCTTTACTCTTGTAAAGTCTGGGACACAGCATTGGCTATAATAACCGCATCAAGACTTGCTTACTTGACTATCATGAACTACATATCTCATTGACCAAATCAAGCTTTTCATTTATACTATGGCACTTATTTGGGAACCTAAACAACATGAGTCTGGCTGTGTGCAGGTCATACAACTACGAAGGGGGTGAAATGAAAACTAAATAAGTCAATCAAATGTACAATAGATCATACAATAATACATCTAATGTAAAACAGTAATAGACAATACATGTATTTTGAAGTTAAATTTTAACTTTTAAATGTATCAAATAAAGAATGATTACTCTGATGCTCGACATGGGTCAAAAATGCTTTCATCTATATCTTTGAAATAAATGTGTTATATAATTTCATATTCAAGGTATTATTTTATTTTATATATATTTTATTATAAGGAGATGCATATATTAGAATTTGGATTCAATGGCAAAATGACCATGCTAAATAAAATGGTAAATGGACTGCATTAATATAGCGCTATTCCAACCTTCCGGCCACTCAAATAGCTGTACAGCCACACATTCACCAATTCACACACCAATGCAGATATCAGCCATGCAAGGTGCGATATAACCACCAGGAGCGGTTAGGGTTAGGTGTCTTGCTCACGGACACCTCGTCACTTGGTCAGGATTTAAAAGGATTAGAACCAGCAACTCAATAACCTGTCATGCCACTCTACCCACTGTGACACTGTCAAAGGAAATAATGAATGATGAGAAAGCAGTGAATGACACCATTGTGAAGAGGAAACCAGTACTATAACAAAACAAAAGGAAAAGTAGACATGTTTGTATCAGATGGTTTGCACACATGGAAGCATGGATGTGGCCCACGATAACCTGACATGCCACAATTGTTAGACAGAAGTCCATCTGGGAAGCCGTTCATCAAAACTGTTTGAAAAGAGCAGCCATTTGCAAAAAAATAAAAAATACTTTGTTGTCTGTTGTTTACAAGTCACTTTTGCTGTTGGCACAGACTGCACCATTCATATATGTACCCTGTGGGGGACATGACTCTAAGGCCTCTATACAAACACCATGAATGCTGTCTATTTGACTCCTAATGTACTGTAAAGAGAACATCAAGGACTTTCCAATGCAGTAACACAAATGGGGGTGTGGCCAACAGAGTACATTACAAAATTGCGGGAATCCCATCTAACATATGTTATGGGAGTGAGGAGGAATGCCATCACTTATAAGATATCATGTTTATTGATGTTGATATGAATATTGATGTTATGAGAGTTTTAACACAGAATACATATGTTAGTCCATGTTCTTGTAGGTGGTTCCTTTCCGTTTTCAAACAGTTTCCATACTTCAGGAAACGGAGCATTGAATGAGGCAGACAATATTTTTAGACATTGAAAATATATTAAGATATTAAAATAATTGAGGGAGACTATGGCTAAATCAAGATGCTAGAATTTACTTGAACATTATGCAAGGGCTAGGCCTACATATTGCAAAATAGCTAAATCCATTTTTATATTAATATATGTCTCCACTTGCATTTCCTATTTATTGTCAATCCTGTCCTCAAGAAGAAAACTCAACAGCACCAAGTAGTAAGGCCCTCTTGAGTACTTAAAACAGTACATAGATGGCAGTGTTTTGGAGTGCATTTTATGCCACATTTGATAATTTTCATGACAAACCAAGAACTGTTATCCACAACAAGGGAAATACATTAAAATAATGTTAAAGATAAAAATCTTTGCGATACATTTCTTACATCCAATGTACTCATTTTATATAAAACAATTGTAAAATTACATTTTTTTTTAAACATCGTCTCAAGAGGCACGCCTGTAGCTTTATCAGCACAACCGTTGATTGGCCAGATTGCTACTCGGCTTGAGGTTGGCAACGCATTTTTATGGTGCATTGTCGCCGCCTACTGGAATGAAATGACGACATACAGAATATGATTCATTATATTTATATATCAATTCTTCCTGGATTACATAATAAAACATATCATCCCCCAGGGTTTAAACATAATATCCAGGATGCTTCCTTCAGACAGTTAGTATTTAAACAGCCTGCAGTGTCTGTCTCTCTCTTATTGGCCTACAATGTGAAATGACATGCTTGACTGTCTCCCTCTCATAGTAGACTAATCGCCTCTTCGTTAATTTCTTCCCCACGAGTGAGAACCCAAATGAATGCTATTGTTGCACCTTACACGTGTGTTACAGTCTAAACATTGAGGCCTAATGGTCTGTTTGCCAGGTTACATAGCTGTGACATACATATAGCCTAGTTTCTGCCTAGTTTAGTGCCGTAGATTCGTTTATCTAAGCTACCTCTGATACCTGTGTATTTGCATAGCATTCAAATAAAAAAAATATATATAAATAAATAAACAACAGTTTCAGAAAAAGATCCAACAATTGCGCAAAGAGGCTGCTTTTATATATGGCAAATCCACAAAAACGTGACAAAGGATCTATCCTAATCCAATAGTCGGATAATGCATATGCTCTGCTTAATCAACCCGTTTGCTTCCTCAATCGAGCAGCATGAAGGACACAATCGCATGGAATGTTTCTTTCGTTTTCATTTCCCGGAAGGATCTGATTCTAAATAGTCAGATTTCATTTTTCGACAACAAACTGTCTCTGAAGTTTTCTGTCTTCTTCGTCTTCTTCTTTCCATCATCGTTTTATAAACATTTTACAAACAATAGACAAAAACTCTGCAAAGTAGGCTAGACTATGGAGTACATTTCTCCGACATATTTGGACAAGGTAAGATCAGAGCAGGGTGGAAACATATATAACTTCTTCATAAAATAATTGGGAAAAGCTTGTTTTCCTTTTCTTTGTGTAGGCTATTATGTTGTCATAAGTGCGTTTGTGCACACCACACACCTTATGCTTTACATTCACGTGCCAGAAACGCATGGTATATTTGACACAACACAATGTAATGTTTTGGATCAGGAGAATAAAGGAAGGAACCCTCCGTCCACTTTTAATCTAACGCCAGGCAGACAAGTATCGGCTTGTCCTCCAGAAGACGTCTGCGCACCTTTGCAGTTATCTACGACCTGTCCTCCAGCTCAAGACCCTTGGCAGCTACCTGGACGGCTGCGTGAGTCACTGTTTGATTTTGTTATGGCTTACTTGCATACCTAGGACTACGTTATCAGCGGTTGACAAATCCTGAAATAGTCCTACTGACATAGGCTATTAAAATATGTTATCTGAATATGTCAATTGTGTGCTTACATGACAGATGTATGGACTATTTGTGACGTTGTGGATGTTTAGGGATAAATCCGTCTCTATGGAACACGGAAGATGTGGCCCACTGGCTCCATTGGGCTCAGAGGGAGTATTCACTACGCCGTCCTGAGAGAGGATGCTTCGAGATGAACGGCAAGGCTCTCTGTCTCCTCACCAAGGAAGACTTCAGACGCAGATGTCCCAGCTCAGGTAGAAACGACAGTATAGGCTATACAGTAGCTGCACCAGTTTATTAATATTGCTATAATGGAAGCCATAGAGCTAAAAATAAAGAGCTAGAGATAAATATATATTTAGTATTAAATTATTGCATTTTTTGGACCAGGTTGATTATTAAAATATGCAATAAAAAATATTACTATTAACATTTTTCGACCATCTCTAAACCTATAGGCTGGGTGCCTACACAGGTCTCTGAAAACCTTTTTGACATCAGTATTGAGACAGTCTGTGTACAAATGTTGCATTCGGTTTTTCTGTCACTATAGGTGATGTGCTGTATGAGATCCTGCAAGGGGTGAAGCAGAATAGGAGGGGTATGGTCTGCAGCCCGGCAAACACACCTCTCCATGCTCCTACACAGGCCATGGACAGCCATGTACAAAGACCCCTTATTCAACAGACCCCTAACCATCATGCTCTGCATCCCCAGCCTCCCGCAACTGACAGAGCCCAAGGTCATTGTTTTCAGAATACATTTACCGTCACTGCCAAACAATGGAACCCTCACAACTCAGAGCTTTTATTATTTATTATTGTATTTATTTATTTATTTATTTATTTATTATTATTATTATTATTATTATTATTATTATTGTTATAAGGTTTATGAAAGGGAAAGAGTTGGCAAATCATCAACTTGTTAAACCAAAATGTTCTTCTCGGTGGGAAAATGTAAAAACTTCCTGGTTGGTCAACTGCATGACAAGGCAGGTGCACATCTAATCAAACACACGCGAGTGTGCGCATACACACACACACACGCACACACACACACACACACACGCACACACTTGGCACAAAAAGGTGTTTTTCCATGCCTCTTGTCAGCAGATCTGTGTGAGAGGGTGTGGTTTACCTGGAAACAAATAGCTACCACTCTTTACTCAGCAGAGAAAACTTATAAAAAAATCTGTTCTATAGTGCTATAAAACAGTGAAAATGATAATAGTATATACAATACAGTTTAATAACCAGCCTCACAAGTTCCCGTAATATTAAACTCAAATCCACTTTTACTTTCTCTTACAGTTCCTTATATTTATTTTGTTCAGTTTGCATCACCTTAAGCAGTGCTGTGTCTGTAACTCCCTTAACCAGTATGACGAGTCAGCCAGGACTCATGGTGCCTGTCAGAGGGCAGTCCACCTGCCATAACAAACAAGCAGCTCCTTGTAGGTTTTACACACTTTCACACGGCAAGTTCTGTGTGGATACAGTAAACAAAATAGTGTTTGTTCATTGTGTGGCGCACACTGTACACGTTTTCTCTCTCTCTCTCTCTCTCTGATTCTCTATGTGTCTGTGTGTGTGTGTGTGTGTGTGTGTGTGTGTGCTTGTGCGTGACAGCTCAGTGCCCTTCAGAGTGCCCTAACGTCAAAGTGGAGCCTCTCAATCTCTCTAGTCGGGAGAGACCTAGAAGCCCAACTTGTGAGGGCCGCCTGCCAGGTATAAATACATACTATACATGCAAAGCTCACCACTGCCCACAATGAAGTCCTTTTCTTAATGCAGAATGATTATATAATGATTATAGTGTGCAATAAGTAATACGTAATAAGAAAGAGTCTGTATTTGTATTTGTTTTTACAATCACCCATGTTGAACCTTTAAAACCAGATTGCAGGCTGCTGTGGGATTATGTGTACCAGTTATTATGTGACTCCCGTTACCATGCCTACATTCGATGGGAGGACCAGGAACGTCTAGTGTTCAAGGTGGTCGACCCCAACGGACTGGCACGTCTCTGGGGGAACCACAAGGTGAGTGCAGTGAGGTCTCATTGGTTCCTCAGGCAAGAACCGGCCTCTGTGCTTTTTCCTCCAGAGATGGCCGCATGGTTTACCATATAAAGAAAGGGTGTGTGGTCTTGTCTTTCCAGAGCCGAGCCAATATGACCTATGAGAAGATGTCCCGTGCTTTGCGGCACTACTACAAACTGAACATCATCAAAAAAGAGCCGGGCCAGAAGCTGCTATTCAGGTCTCAATTCCCTTCATCTCCTCTGTTTTTTCTCAGGGCAAAATAACAAGTTGTCTCATACTTTGATCTCCCTGCAGGTTTCTAAAGACCCCCCAGGCCATCAGGACACAGAGGAATGACCTCACAGAGTCCCCAGGAAACACGCCTCCTCAGGACTGCTCTTCTGCAGGATCCAGCCCTTTGCCTGAGAATAAAACGGACGATTTTGCAGGGTCCAATGAACCTGCCTCTCCATAGGAGCTATCAGGAATATACATGTAAATACAATTGAAAGCTATATTTCAGATTTTTGGATGTCCTATATGTGCATTACTTATGTACCTTTTTGAATGAATGCATCAATCAATCAATCAATCAATCAATCTTTATTTATATAGCACTTTTCATACAAATTCATGTAACACAAAGTGCTTCACACTACGTCATTAAAAACAATTAAAAATGAGTTAAAACAATACAATATATAAAAAAATAAAGTAATACCAACACTCATGTTACACTCATCATCCCAACCCTCCAATCACAAACAAACATGTTGCTCTACTAAGATCTTCTACTAAGATCAGATGAGAACTCACTAGCTTGCTCAGCAGGGGAAAGTACATGATTATATCATCGTATTATCAAATCATGGTCAGTAGCAATACTTGCAAATGGCTCAATGCTGCCATTGCAATAAATGTGTTATATTTCTCTTTAATGGTTATTGTCAAATATTGCTGGTGAATCTTTAACTGTTATATATATATGCATATATATATATACTGTATATATATATATATATATATATGTATATATATATAAAGCCCATCTTTTGACTTTACTGTGTCAGCAGTGTGTGTGAATATGAACTGTATTTATATTATACTGTATATTATATTGTATTTATATATAATTATATAAACACAAAAACATGACACAAAATTGGTTTTCCACATTTAAAATTTCAGCATATATTTCCCACATCTCTCTCTCTCAAACAAACAAACAAAAACATTTTAATATTCAGTCAAGAGTTGTAATATTGTATGTTACAATTAGTTATTGTCATTAAAATAAACAGTAATTTCAATAAACAGTATATACTTTGAAAACAAATACATTAAGCCAATAGCTGCCCTTCCTTTCATTTCTCCTAATGTGGTTAGTCAGAAAGTATATGCCTATACTGTATGAGACTAGTCAGGAGAAAACTTGGCACAGTATACATGTAGACAACTGAATTTGCAGGTAAGTGAATCAGGCAAAGGCTTATTCTACAAGTATAATAAAGGTGAAGGTGCTTTTATTGTCACATAGACATTGTGAATTTCATCCTCTGCATTTAACCCATCCCTCAAGGGAGCAGTGGGCAGCCGCTGTGCAGCACCTGGTGACCAACTCCAGATTGAAGCCAGTGTCACTGGTCAGATGGCACCGACTGGAGAGTGAACCTGATGTTTTTAGTAGCATTGTTTTAAGTGTCGTTGTAAATACTGGAACATACATTTTAAATCATGTATTTAACAGTGCAATATTTTCAAGTATGCATTTGTTAAATATAAAACATTATTAATCTTAGTTTTGTTCTCTGTCACATTATATCAGTTATGTTATAAGCATAATGTTGGTTATTTAATGGAGTGACATTATGTAAACCACTATGAGATGTGAAACCAAGCATGTGGTGTCACTAAAGGGAAATGCATACAAAAGTAAAATGTGATATCTGTCACATTGGTGGACGGACCCACAAATGGAAAACACCAACTGACATGAACATTGAACAGAGCAAGCATACAGACCATTGGATGAAGACAATGAGGAGCAGGTGAAACACATCAGCGAAGGTGAATAGACACAGGTGATACACATGACATAATCAACTAAGACTCTGGGAGTAACCAGGGCCGGGAGACAACAGACAAGGCATAAATAACAGTAGGCCCTGAAACAAATAACGGACAATATCACACCAGACAATATCACATGAGCCTCAATAATTTAGTTTAGCTTTAAGGATTGGGTGGTGAAAGTACCACTCAGGATCAATATTCAACAGATAATACATGGATCACTGTGTTTCTACTTTTGAAAGTGTCATTTAAGGTTTGTAAAGAATCTACATTCATTACTATACTCTTTCAAAACACACTGTCCATAAGTGAATAGATGTTTCTCTTTACTTTCTGGAGAACACAGTAGGTACAGGTTACAGGTTCTTCAACAGTCCAAAGAAAATGTCTTCAAAGGTCCATGTTCAGAAGGTTCCTCCTTCAGTCTCTTTCACTGGCTCTGGATTCATGGCCACTTACCAGTTAGGGGTTGCTCAGTGTTTTGTGAATAATGCACCCTGGATATTGCTCTCAGCGCCCTTCGTCCTGGGAGCCTCTGCTGGTTCATTGGTTGCAGCTAGTGTAGTGTGTGAAATAAACCTTGGTAAGTGATATGCTTCACCTACAGTATAGGTCTTGTCTTTAAAATGTATGCTTACCAGATAATGCCCCTCCAACAGTTAACATTCGGGATGAGATGCTGTTTTTTGCCAGTCGGATGAAGGCCTTCACGCTTGGCCCTTTAAACCCATCAGTCAATGTGTTTCACTGGCTGGAGCGTGTTATTCGCACCCACCTTCCCATTAATGCACACCATCTAGCAAATGGCCGCCTTGCGGTGGTAATGACACGCCTGAGTGATGGCAAGAACACAGTCATCTCTGAGTTTAAATCCAAGGAAGATATTGTCCAGGTGAGTCTTAAAGACCCACTACTCTGTGTGCAGTAGTTTATGTACATGCTAATAGTGATTCTATCAATTATAATCACCGCTATATTGAACATACTTAAACACATTATTTACCTTGTGAATTAGTTTGAGGCTTATACGCCAACTTCAAATGTGATTACTGCAGCACACTCCAAAAATATGGGACAGTTGTGCTTACGACTGTTAACATATTCCAGTCAATACCTATTCCTGATTGAGTGTGGTGCATCACAAAATATGGCAACAAAGGCCCTGTACAATTACAAGCTTAATTAACATGAATAATGGAAGAAATCACAAAATAACTTTTTTTCCAATATGGAACAATTCATGGATTTTACAAATGCATTTCTTTAATGTTTGCTCAACTATATACTGTTTCTACTAAGGCGCTGTTGTGTAGTTGTTTTCTCCCTGGTTACTGTGGTGTAGTGCCTCCAACCTTCAATGG
This sequence comes from Amblyopsis hoosieri, assembly GCA_027564755.1. NCBI lineage: Eukaryota > Metazoa > Chordata > Actinopteri > Percopsiformes > Amblyopsidae > Amblyopsis > Amblyopsis hoosieri. The sequence goes on from JAODUE010000929.1 coordinate 10,041, forward strand.
AGTTGTAAGTACTGCAATGGTTTTCTCACTCATTTGCAATAGATGGGAATGGTCAGACTATTTACCTTGTTTTACAGCATTATTTGGATGGGGGATTCACCAGCTTGCTGCCAACACTGGCCACTACAGGCCCTATCTTAACAGTCTCTTCATTCTCTGGTGAAATGGACATTTGCCCACAAGATGCAACATCCATGTTTGAGTTGGTAGTGGGAGGAGTATCTTTTAAAGTCAACCAGGCCAACAGTTTCAGAGCCCTCAATGCCCTATATCCCATGAATTTGGAGGTCAGTTCACGATTTTAGCCAGGTTTTGCTCACCTGGTATCACCTAGATTGCTTCTCATTATGCACCCCTGGCATGCAGACACTATCACTTTATTTCTAGTCAACATTCTTTATACATTGATAGGATGCACTGTCTTTTCAGAACCTAGAACAAGCCTACTACACTGGATACAAAGATGCTATTCAATTTTTCCATAGCAATGGTGGGTGAAGTTTACTTGCAGTTATTGATTTGTACATAAAAATGCAGATGAGTTTACTTTGGTCACATGATGTCTCAATTTTATACAGATCTTGCCTCATCCTTAAAGGACCAAAAGCCACCCTGTATTTTAACTAATGGATATTTAACTAACAAATGGATACCAAATGGATTAGAGGAGAGAACTGGGTTGGCTGGTACCAAACTCAAAGAGATTGGAAACTCTACTGAAGAGGATTTTAATTGTAACCATGTAGGACAGGATTTCTTCCCTAACCTGCACCATGACGGTATGGAATTATACACAATTCCCCATCGTGTTGCTGTCATTCGGCATTTAAATGCCAGTTTACATATTCATACATGGCTTGACATCTGCACCTAAACACCTCTGCTTCTGCAACACTGTCTTTCAGCCTTGCTATGCAACATGCTAGGTTATGTTGGCATGTTTAAGTTTCCCATGATGCTCTTCTACTTCCTGTTGCCTCTCACCATCCCGCTTTGCTTCATCCTACAGAACAAGCATAGGTAACAATATACAAAAATCATTGAGAACTTGAAGTGTTTTTTTTTTTTTTTTTTTATATATTTGTCTCCAACATGTTACAGGTGGGAGCTGTGTTTAAGACATTCTCCTGTGATACTTTTCTGGGCATGGCATGGCCTGAAACAGTCCACCATCTTCATGACTACTATACTCGTTTCCACCATCAAAAAGAACCTGGAAAAAAAGGTCAGGGTGTCCTTATTTCCACACGGGTTAATTATTGAACACAAGAGTTTACATCTGCTTCAGCCATCTCAATGGACTGCATGCTGCTGCTGCTTCAGCAGTTTAATGTCCAGGCAGAAAATGAGGGTCTGACAGACAAATGGAGAGCATCTGTACTCCACTTAATCTAAAGCAGTTTTCTCTTCCGTCTCCCCAGCGACCGTCCACCGTCAACCCCTCGTACACTATCCTGCTCCTGACGGACAGAGAGGCCACGGGTAGTGTAAAGGGCAGTTTACAGAGACTTCCTCCACGGTGTCTGTCAAACATGGGATGAGGAGATCACTTTATCGGGCAGGATCATGTAGTGGTCTGGGTGTTTGAATATCTTCTATTTGCTCTTTAATGCTTGTTGCATTGTCACTTTAAATGCAGGTGATCCCTGATCAGATAAGAAGCAAAGATCTAGAAAAGATGATAAATGCTTTGCATGTTTGTTTTAATGTTGAAGAAATGCGTTCAACATAATACTGATGCAGTTACAAATGTGCGGAGGGAGGGGAGAGAGACTAGTATGGTTGTTCTGTTAAAATATTCACTATTTAAATGCTTTATTTCCCATGTGTGCATTGCGTGGCTCTTGTCCTGTATTTGTGAATATGAGAACTTGTGGGATTTACAAACTTGCCTGTCTTGTTAAATAAACTATTACCTGTTCTTGCAAGACTAATACAAAGGTTAAATAGGCACTTTATTGCTAGTGTCATCTTATTGGGGGGGCTATTATTAGCTTAATATAAGCATGTGTTTATACAGTAACTTCCTGTCCTCAAGTCTCTGAAAGTAATGGTTATAGTGTATACTGTCCAGCTATACTATAAACTGAAGTAGTGTTGCTTTGGGGCACTGACTTCAAGAGCAGACAAGCTGGAAACTGTTCTGCTGGTGTGGCGTGTTAAATAACCTAACCTGTGCGACACACATTCTGTTGGCTCTGACGATTCCATATACTGTACTTAAGCAAACCATTACATATATAGAATGTGTATTTATCTTTTTTTTGAAATGCAAGACATTCTATATTGACTTGACTTTAGAAAGGTAAGCTTATTTTCAACAGGTCTGAAAGGTTTATAAATGTGCAGTTTATAACTTGTGAAAGAACAGTTAACTGAATAATTATTTACATTTGGAGGTTCTGTGAGCGTCGTCCTGCCCTTCCATGCGCATACAGGGAAGCCCTTTCCAAGTGCATACATGGAAAGCCACAGCAGGGTGAGCTGTAATTGCCTTGGACGGATCATTCAGATGACACACACAGCTGATCATGGCCCACTCCTACAACCAGCTGGCTTTAGCACTGGCGACTTGTAGAGATCAACCATGTCTCCTCCTTACATACAAGGCTCTCCACAATCTGACTCCCTCCTGATCTCTGACCTTCTCCTGGCATATACTCCCTCCTGATCTCTGACCTTCTCCTGGCATATACTCCCTCCTGATCTCTCCACTGATCCTCTATAGGGTTTCTTCTCGGGGGGGGGGGGGGGGGGGGGGGGGGGGGGGGGCGGGGGGGGGGGGGGGGGGGGCGCGGGGGGGGGGGGGGGGGGGGGGGGGGGGGGGGGGGGGGGGGGGGGGGGGGGGG
>JAODUE010000930.1:0-12888 GCA_027564755.1 Amblyopsis hoosieri
TTATGTCTTGAAAATGTTGTTTGCCGAACATCGAGTGTTAAACGCCATTTTGAGACCAAGCATGAGAAAACATTCAACGATGCGGCAGAGAAGTAACCTGACATACCAGATGGATTGTTGTTCACAACAATCTCGCGACGAAATTAAATCTTTTGATGCTATTGCAAAAAATTTGAATCAGAAAATACATTGCAATAATTTAGCTAAAATGGGAACTGTAATCTGTAGCCACACAGGATTAAAAAATATACATATTTGCATGTATTTCTGATGAACAAGATTAATGATTTCAAATCTGATATTTCATAAGCATGACATTCTTGAAGTATTCTCATTGTTTTGCTTGTTATCTTAATTCTCCCCATAAGTGAAATTTATAACTAGATATACTGTTACCCAAATTGGTGTAATTTTGGTATATTTGATTTCTATTTAGATGTCGATGTTTTTCATGAAAGGCATTTTATACAGTTATATAATTATAATATCCTGAGTATGGGAGAAAACATTTCTTTTTTTATGAAATTCATGGTGCCTATAGCTGAAATAAACAATAGACAGATGCCTTATTCAATTTTGATGTTATGTCATAATTAAACATATTATATGGCACACTGATTAACAAGACATTTTGAAAAGGGCACTTCATATCAAAAAGGTTGCTGACCCCTGGACTACACTATCCTACAATTGCAAACGTAAAATACAGATGGAGCTACTGACAAACATTTTGAAAATACTATGGATAAATTAGGCTACATATAAATTAATCAATAGCTCAGTCAACATAAAACTTTCGTGGTTCAGCAGAAAGCTCACCGTGCTCGCCTATCTAACATGAGTCGGTGGAGGGGAAAAATGATTCCAGTTACCATAGTAGCATGTGGGAGAGAAGGCACAGCTTGGCAAGGCGCAACTTTTAGCCAAAACCTCAAACAATACAATGATATATATATATATGAAAGCTGCCGGGCACGTACGTGCATGCACTTATCGAACCATATCCATGGTGGATGTTCAAAACAGCAACCGACATATTAAGATTTTCATCCTTTGGAATACTAAATGTCGTCATACCTGGTCACTTGACGGATTCCTCCCTTCGATATGGCACCAACGTTGGATGCGTCCAAATGCTAGCTAGCTCCGAGCTATGCAGGTGTACGACGAGACTTAACTTTTTGAAGACGGAATTAGGGGAAAACGCCTACTGTATATAACAACGCAAACTACTGTAAAGACTTTTCGACAACAAAAAAAATGGTAACATAAATTCTAAAATTGAAGGCAGTTAGGCTGAAATGCAAAGAGGCCCTGTATCGTTAAACTTTTTGCTTTTATAGTCCAGGAGCTGGACGATGTTCCCACGCTCGAGTTAACTCCACACAGAAAATCAACACACAGAAAGTTAAATATAGGTAATATTTTGCGACTCAAATGGTAGTTGATTTTCATAGTTTGATGTTTATATTAAGCCTCTATATCCTTTAATGACATGTTAAGACTAAAATTACAGGAGTTTTTGTGTAAAGGTCTCCCCTGTATTTGCATATTGAAAATTGGCCTTAGCCATTACTTTAAAATGCATGAAAAGCCTATTTGATCTTTAGAACGCTTAATGTCCTGGGAACACAACAAATGCTTACAGCCTTTCTTGCGTGCATGCTATAGTAGGCCTAAATACGCTGATACAATATTTTTTCACAAATGGCTCTATTCATTATCGCGGGGTGGACAAGGAATGCAAATAAGCTTTTTATATATGATACGGCTTATAATTTTCCTCAAATGTTCATAGCTAAATTACATTTTATTTAGCCTGACAAAATAATATAGGCCTTTTATAAAAGCAACTGCTGAGATTTGATGACATACTCTTTATTGTGCGTGGGACATTTAATGGCGTGCAACTCCTATCCTAGAACTGATCATAAATATTTGTATTTTTTTATTTACGGTGTGGGTTTCCTCCGGGTGCACCCGCTTTCCCCACTCTCAAAAAAAAACATGTTAGGTTCACTCTCCAGTCAGTGCCATCTGACCAGTGACACTGGCTTCAACCAGGAGTTGGTCCCCTTGCGCTGCAAAGTGGTTGCCCACTGCTCCCTTGAGGGATGGGTTGCAGAGGATGAATTTCACTACATGTGTGTATGTGACAAAAAAAGCACCCATATCCTTATCCTTTAATAGCCTGAAAAGCTGCGCTGCTCTGCTATAAGCATAATCTGATCTAAAATAAACGTAATAAGCGGTATAGGCTTAATCTTTCGACAAAGCAGCGCACAACTCGACAGAACACCAGCCGTTTTCTTGACATTGTGAGCGTAGGTGCAGTGCTTATAGGGTAACATCGAGTTAACCACAAAGAAACTGGTTGGAGCAGTTTAAAGATGCAGCGTAAATTGCCATGGCAGCATACCTAGCTCAAAACCTCTCCACCTTTCGTAGTATGGGTTACTTGGCAAATTAATCAGACATTGGTTACTCCAGCAAGGTTTCCGCGGGCCCTTGAAGTCTAAAATAAAATAATCTGAATTTTAGGCCTTGAAATGTCTTTAATATAAATTTGATAGGTCTTAAAATTGTTTAGATTATAAAGGTAATTTATGTATATAGTTGTAAAAAAATGTTTGCTAATCGCGCTGAAACCTTTTGGTAAATAGACCAACTTTTACCGGTAGAAAGTAGCCTACAGTCTCCTAGATGCAGGCAGGACCCAACCTGTTTTGTTTTGCGACAACAAAAACACGGAAGTCATTGTCAGCGCTGAACGGTAGCATGTTTCGACAAGGCAGCCTATATCTTCAGAAGACCAGCACACCATGTAGAGTGTAAACTGAGCTAAAGTGTAGTTTATAGATGTTAAACAAGCAAGGAAAATGCTAATATTTCATACTTGAGTTTCTTTTTTTTTCCTTCCATCTCACGTTTAAATGTAAAAGGCCCCCTCACTCCACCATTCATCGAGCCGACACTGAATTGTCATAAACTGACTGAGTGACTGCATTCGGCAGCTATTTGGCTACTTACACCCAGAAAATAGCCTAAAAAACATAATCACTCAAGAATTCATATGGTACTCAATATGTGCTGATTAACTCATTAAACATCGGTCACCAGGGTCTCTGGCTTGAATTCCATGCTTAACATTTAGTTTACAGGTTTATACTTTAATGAAGTGGCAATCATTAAAGCAACACATTATTACATTTTTGTAAATTCAGTTGAAAAGTAGTTTGTCTAACTAACACATTTACAATACATATACATATTGTGAATCATCCCTGATCAAATAAATAAGAACTAAATCCTTAGCTGCCTTGTGAATTATGACCTGGGCCATTTGCACCAGGTGCAAATAATATTTTTGCCATTTGAAACTTGGCTTTATATAGCATCTGCCTAAAATATTATTTATTTTTGTTTTCAGTAGTACTTTCATCTCTAGAGCACACACCTAGCTAGTGTGTTCTGCATGTCGGCTAATGCATCCATAGGCTAATGGCATCTCCTCATCAAAATAGTTCTAAAACTTGAGAACACCATGTTTAGTGTGTGGTTGAAGCATGTTGAATATGCTGCAACTCATGCAAGAAAATGGTCAAATTAGAAATTTTGGGTAAAAAAATAATTTGCTTTTACCAAATGTATATACATGGCTAATTCTGAGTTTCCGATTTTCCTTCATATCAATTGTACTTTTTTTGCCAGTGGGTCTTAAATTGAATTCATAAGTCTTAAAAAGGTTACATTTAACTAGATGAAACCTGCAGAAACACTGTCCAAAAGTTGCCTGGATAAGCCAGATACCTTCCTTCATAGTATAGGCCACAGTTCCTTGTAGCTTGTATATTTTGCTAAATACTACAGTAGATGGCTATGGGTGGTCATATCGTCGTAGGGGCATTACCAAACTGTGGAGCTTGCATGCATTTTTCTAATTTGCCTGTTTCATTGCCTTGTCCTTCATTGGCCATTATAGAACGGGCAGATAACAGCCCACATTGAAAGGCCCAGTACGTCTCCAAATCTAATCAAATGGAATTACTAATTTAATGATTGCAGACCTATTCATATAAATAATAAACATGGGCAGGGATTTGTTTTAGCACGTTCTACAATGCAACTTAATCGGTTTTATTACCTTAGGTTTGTCACACCAGAGGAGCTGGATGGTCTTGCTGCTTACCTCAAGGACAAGAGGGCACGTCTGGTGCATAGCAGTGCAGATCCTCTCTCAGGTAAGCACTTCCACCCTGGATCTGATGTGCTGTATTGCAGTGTAAAGCCTGATTTATTCTTCAGCGGGTGTATGCTGACGTGCTCAGCATTTCGTTGTGCGGCCTAGTTGCATTATAATTGTTTTCTGAGGATGTGAAGCTCCACTATATGGAAAGTGAATCTCATAGTTACACCAACATGATCTAATTATAATACTGTTTGTATTTTCGCTGCCCAAACATCATCAGGGAAGTCCCCTAGTCGAGTTGGTGAGCGGAAGTTGTAGTCTGTTAATGTTCAATGCATATAAAAGCATTTCTTTCCAGTATTTTTAATGGAAGACAGCTGTTTGCATTATCTTTTCCCATGTTAGCTACCTTATTACTGCTAGCTAAGGCTAACATGCCAAGCTTTACTACTAGCGTGTGTTCGCCAAACGCTAGAAAATGCCTGCGGTTGATAAGCTTTATGTCCTGCAATCTCACCAGACAGTTTAATCTGTAGCCTACTGTGCGTGTGTGCAGACAAGGTAAAAACCTGTTGGAGAGAAAAGTGAAGCTATGATTTATTATCTTACATTGTTTAATATGGATATTAATCGATGTTGTAAATTATGAGAACAAATAAGTATGTATAATGTCCAATAGGCCTATAGGCTATTTAATTCAAAATTGGGTTTGCTGAAAATTCCTTGGCTATATTCTAGCCTAGTAGGTCTTATTGTACAGCCATGTCTATATGAACTTCCACATTAAATATGAGGATATAGTTAGGCTATAGATTTTTCTACATCATTGTTAGAAATTCTACAATAGCCTATGTGACCATGTCACATTTTTTAGGAAATATTTTATTGAAGATAAAATATTTCATATAATCATGTTTGATTAGTATATGATCAAACATGATCATATACTAATCATGTCTACAGATCTGTTATACATGTTTTTCCTTACACAGAATTTTAGCTCTGCCCCCAAATATTTGTCTGTACTTATACATTTTGAAACACGTGCTCCTTGGAGGAAACTAATCATAGAGCCATGCTTTGCCACAGTTCGTCATAGATCTAGCCTCTCAAAGTGGAAAAATTGATGCATTTAACATTAAAATCTTCAAAAGTTTCTTCTGGGGGGAGCATATCTCCAGACCCCTCTAGAAGGTACAAGGTTAACCCTCAAAGGCCCATTTTCAGCCAGGAAAAACCCTGCTATTATAACATTAGCATCCTCAGCAACACTTTTCTGTCTAAATCAGGCACAACTTAGCCAAACAGCCAACGGCTGCATCTCTCCACAAAATAAATTAAGGCTGAAGGATTAATTGTATTTGCGATATAACCACGATGTTTTAAAACTAAATTTTCTAACTGCAAAGGCTGCGATTTAGAACATTTAGAAGTTATTCGCGCACGTCTGACCCAGGGTTTAAACTGTAGCGTCAGGCTTCATGCCATCCTCCTAGTGTGAAGCCTTATAGCGCCGTGCTGTTCCTGCAGTCATGTTCACCAATCAGAAACACCTCAAGGTGACTGCGTATAGCCTACACGCACCAGGCCATTGCTGCAAATGAGAATGTTCCCAGTCAACTTTCCTGGTAAAATAAAGGTCAAAACAAATTACAAGGAAAAGACTAGCATTCATGGTGTTGCTTAAATTTCCTCCGCTGATTATCAGTTCAACGGGGAGAAACAAATGTTGAGGAATTATTTAAGACGGCAGAACGAGAGTTTGCTTTATAAGCAGCAGATTAAAATAAACGCCCCCGAGTCACTGATCAGGTAGCCATAATGTAATGTTTAGACTTGCACGGTGTAATTCTTGGAGATTCAGATTACCGTTCTGTTTTAAAGCTTGACCGGCAGATTCCAATTGCGACTTGTTCAGATTTTAATAAACGGCATCATAAACTTGACAAAACATTTCCAGCGCGCAGCGGTTGCCTCGGGGAGGGTGCCGGAGATAGGCCTGCCTACAAGGAAGAAGGCAGCCAGCGTCGGGTTTATTAATAAGACTCGTATAAAACACATGTAACTTTCTCTCTTCAGTGAAATGAACAATGTTACTCCAATAGCAAATTGTGTATAGAACGTCCTCAAAAATGGAATAATTCAGATCACATTACGCATTTACCATCTACATTCCCCCTCTGCATGCTCAACGTGTGTTTGGCATACGTGTTTGTATGTGTGCGCGTGCTCGTGCTCGACAACTTAATGCGCATTCTAGTTTCAGCAATAATGTGATGCCATATATCAGTCATTGATTGAGATTTAACTTGAAGTCAGTGCGACGCAAACATCCTGCAGGCTGCATTCGTGCAAACGTACACAAATGCATTGTATGATCGAGTACAACTGGCTATATTTAGACTGATTCATTCAGCGCACACCAAGGTCAGACACTTGAGTTATAGTCTGTGGCAGGGTTGCTCCCCATTGTCAGTGAGGGGGCCATAACGAATGGCTCAACATCATGGCATCATTCATCATTATTTCAATGTCAGTGATTGTTTACAGAATTACAGAACTATTATTAGGCTTATCTTATAAAATAATAAATATATTTTTACTTTACATGGTAACAGCATTTGTGCTAATTGCTATAGTTATCATTTTTGCTTTAGGATATAGAGCAATTCAACTTTAGTTTCATTAGCTCATGTAGTAATGCTCTACTGTCACATTTTAAGTATATTACGCATTGAATATTGAACTACAGCTCACTTGAAAAAAGAAAATCGCAAATGAAATCGCAATTTTTGTCGCAATTTTTGTCGCAATAATCGCAATTTGATATTTCCCCAAAATCATTCAGCCCTATAATAAACTGAATATTGCATACTTATATTTTAGATAGGATGTTGTGATAATGATACTGAGTCAATATATTGTGCGCCCCTACTTTAACAGAGTCTTGAATGTGTAGCAACAGAGCCTGATGTTTTCTTGGTGTGATGTCCTGACAGCAGGAGTTATCCCACCCTCTGTAGCTGCTCATCTGGAAGCTCCACCGCCAGCCCACACAACTACCCCTCCCAACCCAAACCACCAGCAGGAGCTTCAGGCTAAGATCCTCAGCCTGTTCAACAGTGGTGCCACCTCCTCTACTGCAACAGCCTCTCCAGCCAGCTCCTCCATGGTCCCCCCCGCCTATAGCTCTGTTAGCAAGCACCACCCAATTTCAGGCATGTCCCACCCTTCTTCTGGACATCCACCCCCTGCCCACAGTCCCCAGATGTTAGGAGCCAGGCCCGCCATGCCCCAAAGTTGCCCTCCTCAAGGGTATGGCATGTCGCTTGGTCGACCACCTGCACCACCCAGTGGTCAGAGGCCACCGAGCTCAGCTTCAGGCATCAACTTTGATAACCCAAGTGTCCAGAAAGCCCTGGACACTCTGATTCAGAGTGGTGGCCCATCTCTTAACCATCTGGTCGGCTCTGGGAACCCACAGCAGCCCCCTCCCAGGCCACAAAGCATGAGTCAGCCCCCACCCATGTCAATGTACCCCCGACCTTATTAATGATGCTCCTTCCAATGTGACCCCCGTCTCATAAGATCTTACAAAGTTCTGTTTTTTTCCAGCTCTCTATAGAAATGGAATGTCGACAGCTGTTTTGTTTTTCATATTTTTAAATGCTTTTAAAGAGCCCATTTTGTATTCTTGATATTGTGTTCAGTTAAAATCAAAACGAGTCTGTGTTTGAGTTGTAACCAGTTAATAAATAAACCTTGTTACTTGTCAGGGTAATTGTGAAGCAGCAGTGCATGTGAGCGGATTTGTTTTGGCCTGGTAGATTTACATAACTTTTCAACGTTTTATTTTGTAACATCGTTGAACAGTACACAACTGAAGACTCCAACACAATTACGGTAATAAAATTGTATTGGTTTATTGCATTTTGTGCTGACACATCTATAAAATAGAACTGTATCGCCAGAATCCATATATAAGGATTTAAAATGTAAGATCAAACTATGTTGTCCTTGTGTATTAATGTACCATGAAACACAATAGAGAATACATTTTTTATTTCTTTATAATGTTTAACATACACTGACACAAAAAATATACACCTCCACGCTAACTATTTTGATTTATTTACACACACACAACCCTGCTTAACCCCACAAACATCCCCTGCCCCCCCCAGCAGTTAATAGTGCATAAGTATACACATACATGCCCCCATGGAACTTAAGACCATACGGCAGATACGGTATCAAGAATGAAAATCTAAAGGAAAAACCTGCTTTTCATGTGATTTGGATAATTCAGTGTATATTTAAACATTACCTTTCAATCTACATCATTCCATGTAAAGCATTTGTACAAAGATTTCCCGACAGCTCCAGTGAATTGACAAACCCTAAATGGTAATGGGGTACTCTGTTGAATCCAAAATCCAGGAAGCACTATTGGCTGTAGTTTCCTTATAGTTTTACTAATCCAGTAAATAATTCTACATCAAAGAATACTTTTTTAGTCATTGTTGATTTGATAAGGTATATAGTCTTTGAGTTGCTTGCTTTAACGTTTACACTGTGTACACTATCTTAAACATTGAAGTACACTATTTTTTTAACATGCAGTAATGAACATGCCTGGGGGAGCACTTGAGTTTGTCTGATTCACTAGAGTACACATTTACGCACCTGTCATATACATAGGTAAAGGAAATATACTTTGGTAATTTTTTTCTGCAGAAAGATATGACACCAATAACGTGGAACATGAGTATTCCATTAAAAAAAAAAGTTTGTAATTGAACTAATTAATTTTTCAAGCACTGGCCAGTCCAAAGAAAAGCTAGCAGATATTTCACACTACACAAAATAAGTGTCTAATAAACCAATATGAACAAATTACTTTTTTATACCACAAACATCCAATATTTCAATATACCTTATCTGCATTCATGCATTGTGATACAACTGGAGTAGAGCCCTGCTTGAACTGCATGGATAGGTTTTTTTTTTTTGGTTTTTTTTACTAAATGTCTTTTGAATAAACAGATTATGTTGCTTTTAGAATGATATGAATGGTATCTTTATCAATGTTATAGCCCGTCGTTTCATCTCCATCTTGGCTTTCTTTGATTGAAGGCTGTGTACAGATACTGCATACCAATTGGTGGTTTGTGTCCTATTTTGCTGTGTTTTGAAAACGATAGCCTCCTTTAAACTTGTAATGTGTTACAGAGCCCTTGTATATCCATTTGTGGCTGGAGACTAGGTATCACCAGCAGATTGGTGTCATGCTACAGTTGTGCAGGCGATTATCTGGGGATGATGAACATGCTTATTTTGTTGGCCACTATCGCATGTTGTTCAAGCGGAGCTGATGTCAGGATTTGGAAGCGCTTGTTTTATATTCTTTGATCATTGTTCAGAAATATACTGCAATCACATAAGTACATAGCTGGGGTGGGACTGGTTAATGGAGGAGGTGAATATTGGTGGGGGTAGGGGGCTGTGGGGCTTGTATTTTAATGGGAAACTCACTCAGATTTCATAACCAAAAAATGTAACGGTTAACCATATTTAAAGAAATTAAGCCCTTTTCACACAGCTTCACCCAGGTACATTTACCTCTTGCACCTGTTCAGACATGCCGTGGTAATACCGGCAGTTACAGTAACCTACACAGTCCAGCAAGCACCATAAACAAATAGATGTTTTCAGGATACTTCAATTAACAGCATTTTTTTTGCTTGCTTCATGCAATTTGTGTTTCTACATAAAATATATGCAGCACATAGACCTAATATTACGTCCTATCTCACACCGTTGTCAGCTGAGGCTATTTATAGCCTGCGTTTGTGCGGAAGCCCTGCTACAATACAGTACATGAATTTGCTATAGCTTACAAATACATATTCCAGCAAATATATTAATTACAGAAATATTGTTCGCGAGAAACGGACTGTACGACAGAAAGATGATTGTTGATAGTATTTATTGTGTAGCTAAACCAGTCAAACTACTTGACTCACAATGAGTGTAAAGATGTAGGCTAATGTCAAAGGCATATTTATAACTAAATTAAGTATTGAGATTGGTTTTCTCACTCCACGTTATCACTTGTTAGAATTAAGTGCTTGTCCCTGCATTGGTCCTGCTTTCGTTCACATCACAGCCATACCATTTTCCCGGTAATGTTACTAGGTCGTGAGGTGGGCGATTGGGGAAGCGGATACTGTATACAGGTTTATCGACCCTTGTTCCTGTTCACGTGACCCCATGCAGGATCGGTCCCTGTAAAATGCATACGACATACGGCATGTGTGAAAAGGGCTTTAGATGAGAAAGAAAATCCATGGTATGCATGCCCATGTGTAATCTGTTATAACTAAATTGTATACAAAATCAACAGGTAGGTCGTTTATTGCAGTGGTAAAACTGCTGTGAGATAATGGAATATAATAATCCTCAATAATACTGTGTAATAGTAATACTCAAAAAGTTGTAAAATGACTTCCCTGCACCAACACAGTAATGTGGTACACAATTGCGTGGGTTATGCCATTTTAGTCACAATTAGAATAAATATGGGAGATCTGTATGGTATGTTATACATGGTGACAAACATTTTAATAGATGACCTGACTGTTGATTGCACATAATCTTATACAACTTTTAAGACTTTGTCCACAGTGATAGAACAGTGTAACAAAGAAAAACACCATAGTAGCTTAGTGGCTAACTGCAGTGATATATAAAAAGATGAAATGACCATTCTTTGCGTCTATTATTACATAACTTCCTTATTACATAACATAACATTATTTAAGCAAGTGTAAAGTATGATAAGTAACGATATAGTGATCTCATACTTTTTTCATATTTTTTTACAAAAGACATTTCAAGATCTAGCCATTTCACTGCAAGTCACTGGTCCTCATGTCTAACATGAGCAACGTTTCATGTAATTTGAAAAAGAACATCCATTCCCATACATCACACCTTGAACATTAAAATAATCACACTATAGGAACCACTAAAACAAATTGCCACGCAAGACCATGCAAACAGTAATTATAAAACATTTATAATTGAATAAATAGTCATTCCCAATTAACTTTTCCAATAAACATCAGACGTCTTTAGAATAGATTTGGCTCAGTCGATGCAGGCAATGTTCAAATGACAATCCTATAATTAGAAACCTGATGTGAGTGTTGTACTAATGTTGTCATTTAGTTGGTCATAAAGCATATATATGCTTTATTTACCTTTATGCACATTAAGGTAAAAAGATTTATGATGTGCCAATCACTGAAAACAGCTCTTTAAAACTGTTCAGAAGACATTGGTCAGATTCATGAGCTATTCCCTTAGAATGGTTTTGCATTACTTATGATGGCGGAATAATCAGAAAGGCTGTTTTTAAGAAGAGCAAAAATACACAAATCACACCCTAGTGATCTGATTGTATTGCATCAAGGTATTCAATATAGATCTATAGTAAAACAATGTTTATCCTGTTCTGAGATCACAGGCTAAAGTTCTATGGGTAAAGCCTTGTCTCGGAAGACAGCCATCAGCACTGATATGTATGTCTATTAAGCCAATATCTTTTTCTCTTATACTTTGATAGGTTTCTTAAGTCTTTATTTACAGTACAAATATAATACTAGCAGCATTCACAACATATGGTCTGATATTTAAACAACACTAAAAACATTTAATACCAGTTTAATAATTCTATAAACTAATTTGTTTTGCTTCCCTCTATTGTGTATATGTATTCATTTATATATTGATCTACAAGTGCAAATTACCCATATTTTTCTTCACAAAAAAACAAAGAATTGATACGTAGTGAAAATTGTCTTGGAGTGAATGGTTCAGAATTCATTGGACATGAAATCTGCATATACAAAATACATGTGTAAAAAAATAAATAACATGATTATGTGCGTCTGGATTTTCAACTATTGCACATTCCTTTCAAGATGCACTTTCTAACTCAAATATGATTAACTCACAATTAATAGCTGTTGTCACATACACATTTGGATCAAATGCTAACCAATCTAGATGGTTTAAACTCAAAGATCCTACTGCATAGAGTTCTGTCTTATGGACAAAGTGAATTTTACAGAAAGTACCATCAATCCGCAGATGGTTACACATTAACTCCATGGCTGCTGATCAGCTGACAGTATCTTCATGAAGATATATATATATATATACACACACACATTTCATAGGATTGCTTTCTAACAATGATGTAAACCCCATATAAAGCCCGTATAGACATCTTTGACCTCTCCAGATTCATCAATAAAAAAAAATGTATCTATAAAAATGCTTGATTTGGCACACATATCTAAATTTGATATACTATCTTGGATTTACCAGATAAACTATATGTATATATATATGTATGTATGTATGTATATATATATATATATATACAGTATATATGTATGTATGTATGTATGTATACACTCACCTAAAGGATTATTAGGAACACCATACTAATACTGTGTTTGACCCCCTTTCGCAATGCTCAGGTAGGCCGTGGCATTTAAACAATGCCCAATTGGCACTAAGGGGCCTAAAGTGTGCCAGGAAAAAATCCCCCACACCATTACACCACCACCACCAGCCTGCACAGTGGTAACAAGGCATGATGGATCCATGTTCTCATTCTGTTTACG
>JAODUE010000931.1:0-12888 GCA_027564755.1 Amblyopsis hoosieri
AATGTTTTCGTTGACGCTTTGTACCAATGCATGTCACGCGCTGCATCTAGCAGAGTGCTAACGCTAACAACGCTAACGCTGCTGCTCGCCTGGCATTTACCGCGTCACAGGCTATAAATCGGGTCAAAATAATCTGCTACAGACATCAGTGGATATATTAGGGTAGGTACACACACACACCATGCCACACATTTGTCTTCTTCTTTTGGTCTCAGGATTACTGGGTGCGTTCGCTGCTCATTGCTGCCTCTTATAGTCCATTAACGGCACTATTTTCAGATCGGAGCATAGTTATAAGTATATTTTTCCGAGTCGACGGTACATTTAGCAAATCAACGTATTTACGCAACCGGTGACGTCGGCTACGTCGACTAATCGTCCCAGCACTAGTTAAATCTATGATTATCTCTAAATCTTGTTGCACCAAATAAAAAACCTAGATTAAAATGTATCTAAATTAACTAAAAATACTTCCTCTAATCTAAATTCATTTATGACTTTAAACCGAGATGAACTTTAAACTGTTGCTCCACTAATCTTTTGGGGAATTTAAATTTGGATAACAGATTAATTCTAAACTGCCACTAGAGGTGGTTTAATTTACCAACGATGGCAGCATATTTGCAGTGGAGAACACATTAACAGACTTCCTCGTAGAATAATAAGAGACAGGTTAACCCATTTTGAGTTTTATGATAATGATGAGTGTTCAACAAGATACCGCTTCTCCAAGGACTCAGTAAATCAGCTAAACCAAAAGGTTGGGCCAGTGATTAAGCATGGGAGTGATAGGAATGCAGCTGTCCCTCCAGTGCTTCAGCTCCTTGTGGCCCTGCGGTTTGTACAGAACACGAACAAGAGACTGAAGGACACTGGAAAATTGTTTTTAATAAAAGCCTACATGGATTTAAATATATAAATATATATAATTATATTATTATACAGATTATTGAAAATACATATACTGTAAATTATTAAAATTTGTTGCAAAGTGGGCATTTTCCTTCTATTAGCATTTGTTTTTGAAGTATAAGAACCTTCAGGACCTCAATTTGCAGTATATATTTTTTATCTTTCTAGCTTCAGTACATCAATATGGGGCTGATTAATGTCTGTTTTGAGGCTTTTGCTTGGCCTCTCAGGTGCTGTTGCAATAATTGGTGGCAAGATCCTCGTTTACCCTTCCTTCATATCACACAGGGTGTCAGCTCCACTGGTGGAAGAATTGCAGATAAACAAACCACGTTATTACTGTAGCCTACTGTATATTAGCCTACCTATCTAACTGTAACGTTTAGCAAAACATGTATCTTCTTACAGAATACTGGTAGGTCAAATAGTTTGTTGTTGTCACAAGGGTTAAGCAGTGGGGCAATCTGCTGGGGAATCAATTCCGATACTTTCTGAGGGAGAGGATCAAGTTGTTTGGACAGTGGCCCGTACAGTACTTTGTTTACTGTCATTTAGAGCAACTTTTTTTCCTTAAAAACATGCCCATGTAGCTATTAGATGTATTTAATAATTTTAGTTTAATACAGTAATCTTTGATTTAGTGATGCAGGTTTGAAAATATGTGGTGCAACACATCTTAGATAAATTTGTAATTTAGATTTACAAAATGTTGTATAGCTCATCCTAAATTAATTTAATCTATGTTGGTGCAACCCACCCATAGTCTCTCAATAGATTAATTTGGGAGGCTGGTGAACAGCGAATTACAGTAGTCGAGTCGGCTAGACACAAAAGCATGAATACGTTTTTCTGCATCTTTTTTATTTAAAAATGATTGAATTTTAGCTATATTTCTCAAATTAAAGAATTATATTTTCACTACCCTGTTGATGTGGGACCTAAAGCTTAGATCTGAGTCCAACACAACTCCAAGACTGGTAACCTCCGATTTTAGCCAGGGTGTTAAATTTTTTAGATTATTAGCCAACATTTCCCATTTTGCTTTAGGGCCAACAAGTAGGATTTCAATTTTATCCTCACTTAACTTCAATAAGTTATTACTTAACCATTTATTTATTGCCAAAAGACGGTCACTAATGGATTTTAAAGCTGCAGGATCATTCGGTTCAGTAGAGATGAACAGTTGTGTGTAATCCGGGTAACTATGGAAAGCTACATTGTGTTCCCTAACTATATCACCGAGTGGTACAGTAGCATGTATAGTGAAAATAATAACGGGCCAAGGCAACTCCCCTGTGCAACCCTATATGAAATGTTGTGTCTCCTAGACACATGTTCTCCAAAACTGATGCAAAACTTCCTTCCTTTTGATGTAGGTTTGAAACCAATTTAACACATAATCAGAGAGCCCCACCAATATCAGAGGCCGATTTATTAGGATATCATGATCAATTGTAATAAATGCTGCACTCAAGTCTAGGAGAGTAAGGATTGAAACCTTATTTTGATCAGAGTTAAGACGAAGATCATTGATTATTATATATAGAGTTCAAAAATAGACAAGGGCCATTCGTTAGCTAATAAAAACCTTAAACCCTGACCACTCATACTTGAAATGTTTAGCCTTGACAGAGAAGTCACTATGAAGTTTGAACATAGCCATCTGCTCTTCCGTTGGTGGATTTAGATATTTAGAGTTTAAATCCACCTGCAATATAAAATTATTGCCACTGTCGGAAGATGAAGATTAAAAAAAACACTTAGCCTCGACAGAGCAGTCACACTAGACAAGCAGTCACACTGAACAAGCCATCTGCCCTTTAGATTGTGTTTACATGTTCCAATTGCAGTATAGCATTAACAGACGTCTAGGAAGGTATACACAACTCAGGTTTACCTCGTGTACAGTGAAACAGTGTCTGTTTGTGAAACACTTGAGTGATTCATTGGATGAGTGATTCATTATATTCATCAATTCCACACTATAATGGTAGTTTCATGTAGCCTTGCCCTCGTGATACCATCCGTTCTGATCTTGCAAGCTCCAGTTTGACTTCACCACGAGTATCAGTCTGGCCTCTGGCCAGTCTTCAAGTCCATAGGTGTGGGTCTGACCCACCCACCAGTGGTGACATCTGCCCATGATAGATGTTTCATCCAATCACCAGACAACAGGTTTTTTGATAGTACCATGCATTTTTCCAAACTGTTTTAATTGACAGTTTCTCAGATGGTTCTGTAAAACAAACCACCTAATAAGTCAGTTAAGTTTCACATCCCTTAGAGCAGGGGTGGGGAATTCTGGTCCTGGAGGGCCACTGTCCTGCATGTTTTATACTATGTCCACACGTGCACTGCTATTTTCATAAACAAACATTTTTCTGAGCGATTTGGCCTTTCATCCACATGTAAATGGGGCATCTGATCACTATAACCGGTTTAGCAAAACTCCTGCCAGGGTGAAGATATTTTAAAAGTCCGTCCTCTGTGTTCACATGTAGACAGGTAAAACAGAGGTTTACGCTTGGGCCAGTCTTTTGTTTTATGTGCACTATGTGCACAACTATTTACATCAGAGAAAATATAACTTAACAGAGATGTTCCAAAAGACAGAACTTCCACATCCGATTTTTGAAAGGACGGGGGGGACTTTTCTCAGACCAGAAGCGTTGCATTTTTGCTTTCATCGAAATGCATTATAATGCTCAATCTTGCTATAATAATAAAATCTTTGGTTTACAAGTGTGATGTTTGAGCAATGGAGGACGTATAACTGTGTTGGCTTTAAACTTGCTATCGGG
This sequence comes from Amblyopsis hoosieri, assembly GCA_027564755.1. NCBI lineage: Eukaryota > Metazoa > Chordata > Actinopteri > Percopsiformes > Amblyopsidae > Amblyopsis > Amblyopsis hoosieri. Next base: position 3,714 of record JAODUE010000931.1, read on the forward strand.
ACATTGTACATGTTTACACACAGTTACTATCCAACTATGATGACGAGAAGAGGTTCAGAGTGCACTATGGAGGTCACTGACAACATTTCAGAACCAGTAGTCAGACTTCTTATTGGCCAAAACGGCTGTAAAAGTTAGGATTATATCGCCGGCTGCTGGCTTGGCATGCTCTTGACAGGTTTACAGCGTATTCTTGCGATTCCGTGTCAACATTTCTTTTTTTCTTTTTTTTAAACGTGCTGGTGTGGAAATAATAAAAACTATATATTTTGTTTTACAAATGAGTGGGTCGTTAGAAGCCTGATAACGACCCACTCATTTGAATCAAGTGTGTTGGAGCAGGGAGACATCTAAAACATGCAGGGCTGTGTCTCTCCAGGACCAGGGTTAGCCACCCCTATTCTATAGAATTGGAAGGCTTCTGTCTTCAAACCAACCTGTTTCTTCTGTTGAGCAGGGAGACATTTAAAATATGCAGGGCAGTGGTCCTCCAGAAACAGGATTCCCCACCCCTGCTTTAGAGAAAATTGATATGTCTTCACCACACTGTTGCTGTATAAATACAATGTGTTCTTGGTATCAACTTAACACTCTAAATAAGGGCTGAAGATTTAAGAACATCTAAAATTATTTTTTGTGTAAATGTAAAAGTTTGTGTTGAAAATTTAAATGATAAAAGGCCGGGAATGTTAGATTTTTGTTCTTTCCTCTCCTATAATCTCTGTGTTCCATTCACTTCCACTTAAGTGCATGCAGTTTGGAGAATCATCTGCATGTGTTTGCAATTAATATTCCTTCTAGTTCCTAGTTAGTGCACTATGACAAGCAAATGTGGATGACCTCAAAGCTGACAAAGTGGCTATAGCCTACTGTACAGTATATCAATATACAGTATTATACATATTTGTTACATAGTTTGTGCTGGAGAGAGTTCCTGGAGTTCAGCCAGGGAACCAGTGTAGCAGTTGCCAAACTCGGTGATTGATGATTGATGCTCAAAATAACAGAAAAGAATGTTGCTTTTTATTGTTTATACAGTAGATGAAGACATTTAGTTGCCTAGTGTTCTATTTAGCTCATACATAGCAAGACCACAACATTCTTTGGAGTGTAGACAGGGTGTGGGGCAGTTATGTAACACAGGTTGTAATGTGTTCTGTCTCTTTAGTCAGCAGCGATTTGAAGTAGATGTAGCCCAGAAGAACCATGGGCTTTTGGTTTAGACCAGAGCAAAGACGGTAGCAATAGATGCAGTGAATTAAATATGTCAAATGGGAACCTCAATTTTATATTTGGCTTCATATGATTTGTTGTTTAACAATATACCATATGCCTACTGCAAATTCAGAATTGCGGTTTTTCAGGCCTTTAAAAATAATATTCACGTTTACAAAAAGAATAGAAGCACACAGATTTTCCCACTCTGTGTTATGCCCACACCACATACCAGGACACATCACAAAGGCAACATTGATGACAGAATTGCTTGTGCCAAAACAGGATTTATTCTCTCCTACCCACATGCAACAAAGCTGTTCCCATAGTGTGGAATTTCAACATTAATGCACAGAGATCTTACACAGTGTGTATAGACATTTTACTGAGAAAGTGATGAATGAAAGCAAGATACACAAATAAGTATACCTAAATGCAAAACGTAAAACTGTTTAATTACTTTGTTAGAATATACGTAGATAGTAGTAGTGTTGTTTGAGAACATGAATGAAATGCTACATTGCTACACAGTTTGTTCATTGTAAAGTCGTTTTTCAAAAATATTTGTATAACTGCATGGTCCCCAAACATTAGTTCACATAGGTTACATATTCATAAATTACCTTACTCAATTCCCACACATCCAATAATCCATCCATCCATCTTCATCCGCTTATCCGGAGTTGGGTCATGGGGGCAGCAGCTGCAGCAGGGGACCCCAAACTTCCCTTTCCCGAGCCACATTAGAAAGCTTTGAGTGGGGGATCCCGAGGCGTTCCCAGGCCAGTGTGGCGATATAATCTCTCCACCTAGTCTTAGGTCTTCCCCGAGGCCTCCTCCCAGCTAGACGTGCCTGAAACACCTCCCAAGGGAGGCGCCCAGTGGGCATCCTTACTAGATGCCCAGACTGTGACCATTTTTGGAGACAGTGTGACAACATTTTATAACTAGGCGCACCAGTGCGACTTGCAAACATGTTAGCGTTATATTATTACTGCCGATTTGAAGTCTAAAATCTGCGGAGATGTCCGCTTACTGCATTCAAATGAACGGTTGTACTCTTTCTCCTCTTGGCTGTAACGTTTGTATTGCCGTACGGTTGGTGCTCATTCTCACCGCTCAGTTCTACTTTGGATAACTTAACTCCGGCTTTTGAGGCTTGCGGCCATCACTAAATTGAACGCTCTCCAGTTACACACAGAACATAGTCAACTACCGGTATTAATTTCACTTGTTGTGTGGGTAAATATGGGTTTGCGAGGGACGGGTTGTTGGATTTTATTGTAGTTATGTGTCTTTTTTAATCATTATGTTGTTAAGTGCCAATCGCATATCTTTTGCTCGTCATTCAGTGTTCGTTCTGGTCTGTCTGCGCTTGTAATCACCTCGTTACAATTATCAACTGAAATTATTAATTTGAATAATATTGGGATTCAATAATGTTTGAGCTAGCTAGATATGCTAGTGGTAACTTTAGCTAACTCAGTGAGGGGCTTATGTTTATTATACCTTTAAGTTTTGAAGGGAATGAAATGCCTTAGTCTGGTGGCTGAAATATTTTAATGGTCATTGTTGTGCGATCAAGCAGTTGATGCAAGACTTGAGATGATTGGATGATTGGCAGCGGCACCGTGCTACTAGGCATCAATGTGTCAACATCTAGGTGAGTTTCCCTGTGAGATTTTCAATCTTAAAATAAAAGGGAAACAAAAAGTGCTCTCAGCCATGCTGCAAACTGTTCAACTAAATCTAGCACTATTTGCGCTCTAAGTAGTGGGTCAAAGAGGCTATACATGAATAAATACTATTATAACATTAAAGTCATGTCATTTAATTTCATGTTTTTAAAATAGGCCTACCTATTGATATGACCTCAACGTCGGTGTTATTATATAGTTCTATGGTGTAGGCACAGAAACACTAGCCTGGTGTAACCAGACCTAAAATTAACTTTGTGAAGGTCTAGCAACTCTCCATTGGGAAGTGTTAACAGTTGTTTCCTTCTACTGGCGTAGAGACCTCTGACCTATGATTACTATTGGACAGCGTTTAACCAAAAGGCGATGCTACAACTGTTTTTGATCATCTATCTAGCACCATTTCATGCTTGATGTAATCTCATTAACCCACCATAATTGGTTGGCTATGAAAACAGTGTTTACAGACTATAGAATATCATCTTAGAAAATTTATCTTTGAGCAATTGTTGGGCGGAGACGGGCTACACGAGCACCACCCAGGTACAACAGCCTTCCCCCCCTCCTCCACTGCTGAAAACACTGAAAAATATGAATGAGCTGCATTGCGTCGATTAGTGGTGCGCCTAACGTTTGTGCTGGTGCTCCTAAAAGTTTCAGTAAGAAGCACCTTCCACACTAGTGGAATAAGTAAGTCTGGAGCCCTGCCTTAAACACTGACTGTGACTATATTAACCCAAAAATACGACACTAAAATGTAATTCAGAAAATAAAATCTGTAATACAAACTATTTATGTCAGTAGCCTACAACAAGGAGACACAATTATAGGCAATAGTTCTTTCCTCGAAATTATCATTCAAACTGTGTTTTCATTCAGTTTAACATGCTGACGGCGCGCATGGTGCAGGTGCACGACGATATGGAGTGAGTAGGATGTGAACGCTGGTGATGCACACAACATGCTCGGGAATAAGAGGCGCTAAGATATAGAGATGAGATAGAGACAAACCACCCGGGATTGAGGTAAATTAACATCTCGTTTGCAATAAACATGTTTAGCTAATTTATTAGCAAACAATTTAGCTGTGGTATTGTCTAAATTGTGTAGGCGGTGCTTTATATTAATTATCAAACCAGGACCGATTAAGCCAATTGGCTAGCAGGTTGTGAATCAATTTAAATGTAGTGGCGAAACGAACGTAGGACCGAAATGATCGGTAGATTGGCTACCGGTAGCATGAAATGCGTGCGACTCCTTCAAGTATAAACTAGGCTTAGTTAGGAAGCCTTTAGCTTACAGCTACGTATGTGATGCTGACCGTTTTTATGTTTTTGTACAGTAGCTCTCATTTCCCTTCCCAAAGCCAATAAACTGTGTTTTCATGTAAATTAAATTTGATCTAGAGCCTATGTAAGATGAGTGTAATAAAGACTAAAATTATAAATATGTATTTTGGTTAGACTGACAAAAATGCTAAACATAATTATTCTAATGGTTTAGGAAAGATTGAATGAAAATAGAAAAATTATTCAGTGACTAAAACTAGACTAAAATACTATAGATTTTCTTATGACTAACGTCAGACTATAATGCCCAGACTTTTAGTCAGCTAAAACTTTATACAGTTGACTAAAATTGACATAAACTAACTAGGACACCCTATACTCCCGCAGCACCTCCCACAGTATCTCCCGGGGGACCTGGTCATGCGCCTTCTCCAGATCCTCAAAAGACATGTAGACTGGAAGGGCATACTCCCAGGCCCCCTCCAAGATCCTTGCAAGAGTAAAGAGCTGGTCCATTGTTCCACGACCAGGACCGAATCCATATTGTTGTTCTTCAATCTAAGATTGAAGAACAAAAATTCTTCTCTCAAGCACCTTGGAGTAGACTTTACCAGGAAGGCTGAGTAGTGTAATACACCTGTATTTTGCACACACTCTGGTCTCCATTTTTGAAGAGGGGAACCACCATGATGATCCCCCATCAGTCTCCAGCTCTGTCTCTATCACAGAGAGCATGTCAGTCGGATTCAGGAGTTCTTCAAAGTATTCCTTACACCACCCAATTACCTCCTCAGTTAAGGTCAACAGCATCCCATCCTTGCTGTACACAGCTTGAATGATTTCCCGCTTCCCCCTTCTGAGGTGGCAGATGGTTTTCCAGAAACACGTTGGTGCCGATTGAAAGTCTTTCTCCATGGCTTCTCCGAACCTCTCCCACACCCGCTGCTTTGGTTTTGCTACGGCAGACGATGCAGCCCTTCGAGCCCGTCGGTACCTTGCAACCGCCTCCGGAGTCTTCCAAGACAACATATCCCAAAAGGCCTCCTCCTTCAGTCTGGCAGCTTCCCTGACCACCGGTGTCCACCACCGTGTTAGAGGGTTACCGCCCCTTGAGGCACCTACTGTAAGACCTTGAGACCAGAGCTCTCTGCCTCAGCTTCAACAATGGAAGCTTTGAAAATGTCCCACTCAGGTTCAATGTCCCCAGCCTCCACAGGGATGCCAGAGAAGCTCCACCAGAGGTGTGCGTTGAAGATCTCACAGGCAGGGGCCTCCTCCAGACGTTCCCAGTTCACCTGCACTACCCTTTTGGGCTTACCAGATCTGTCCAGAGTCTTCCCCCACCCCATGCCCCAACTCACCACCACCAGATGGTTGTCAGTTGCCAACTCTGCCCCTCTCTTTACCCAAATGTCCAAAACATGCGGCCTCAGGTCAGATGAGACGATCACAAAATTGATCGACCTTCTGCCTAGGGTGCTCTGGTACCACGTACACTTATGAGCATCCTTATGTTTGAACATGGTGTTTGTTATAGACAGTCCATGACTAGCACATATCAAATAATGCACAAGCTTATTTTTAAAACACACTTAAATGTGAATTCAATGATTCAAATCCAATGCATTTTTTGTAAAGTTCAATGAATATCTTCTTATCAGCTAGCTGTCTGTTCTGTGAGTGCACTGAAAAAGAATATGATGTTCCTACACGACCCTGGCTCTATAGGATACATGTAAAACAAACGACGTGGTGCAGACCGCACAACATAAAACAATTCTAGCCTTGGTAATGTGTGGCAAATTTAGAGGGGGTGGAGCATCTGAAGGAGCACTGAAGGGAGAGGTGTATTTCTTGGATGATTTTAAATATATAATCTTTGAAACATGGTTCAAGACAAATCAATCGTGATCATTGATCTAAACCTTTGCGTCTAACCAACTGTGTTCAACAGGGAGACTATGCAATGTATATTTTGTATAGAGTTGGTTTATATATTATGTTCTGTTTCCAAATTATGCAAATGTTGTAGGCCTATGTAATGACTTCATGTCCAGGGACTTCAGAAGCAAATGAGCTCTATAACTTACCTTAGCCCAATGGTTGTGTTGTGCTGATAATGACATACATACATGCATATATATTAAATAAATAAAAAAATACATAAATGGTCGTCTTCTAATCATCTCATGTTACAGATGGATACAGGTGGAAGGAAAGACTATATATATGTCTGTATATTATAGCTGTTAATTAAAATAAGATGGAAACATTTCTTGGGCTATAAGAACCTGCTGTGGTTCAATTAGCCTCATTCAATAACAACATTTTCTTCTAAACTTCTAAAAAACGTCTACTAGGCCTACTCACCCCATCCTGTTTTACAGTACAATGGACAAGCCTGGTATTCCTGAGATGTTGTATAAACTGGACATGGGTATGAGTCATCCTGCACCCAAAATACAGACAAGAGGCCAGTGGTCCAGCAAGTTAGAATTTCTCCTGGCTGTTGCAGGACAAATCATAGGCCTGGGGAACGTGTGGAGATTTCCATACCTCTGCTACAAAAATGGGGGAGGTGAGTCAAATGTGTTGTTGCAGGACTTTAGAGAGGAACACATTGAGACACAATTTGGCATAATTTGTTGATTTACTACTGATGTACAGTACATTTACATACATATTTGCCATATGAAACTGCCCTAGTTTGTATTTTAAAAGGGGCACTCAACGATTTGTGTACATAGTCATTCCTGGGCCAATAGAGTTTTTGAAATCACACTAATGTTTTGGTTTCAAATTCTTGCTTGAGTTCTGAGTTGTTCAAATTCATCTCTACTCCTCCCCTATAGCACTTACAGAAGATGCACTTACAGAGGGATACAGAAGACTCAGGTCTTCTGTATCCCTCCCCCTATGGCCACAAACATTCTAGTGCATAAAATGTAAACTGAGCTGAGGCAGAAGTGTACAAAAATGTACAAATAACCAGTTAACAGTCCATGAGGAGTAATTGTCTTTTTCATAAGGGGTGTTCTTCATCCCTTATGTACTTTTTCTGTTGGCATGTGGAATCCCCTTATTTCTTCTGGAGACCTCTCTGGGCCAGTACACCACACAGGGAAGTATAACCTGCTGGAAGAAAATATGTCCTCTTTTTGAAGGTAAAAACTGTAGATGTATGCTATGTAAGTGAAACACACCATTAATTATTAATTAATGTAAACATTTTGATGTTAGCTGTGAATAACAACAATAATTATGAATGATTCAACAATCACATTATTGAGATTGATAGAATTAAACAGATGGTGATTCATAATTTGATAAATGTTGAAGAGGGCATGGGTGTATGATATATTAAGAACCCATTATACCATCTTAACCAATCCAAGGTACATCTTGAATTATGACAATGGTACAGTAAATTATTTTATTTTGGTTGATAAAAAATATTAATAATAAAAACTATTCTTTGGATGTAAAAATGCAAACAAAGCCACTTGTTTATTGGGGGGGAAAAAGTAACTCGACACAAAAACTAAGAAAATATAAATACTAACTGAAAATAATATCAGCATGGCATTTTATTTATTTTTTGTATCTTATGTAAAAGAAAAAAAAAGGTTTATTATATATTTTGTGAGAGTTCAAAGTCCAGGTATCAATGTAGTCAAACAAGTTGATGATTTCTCTTTATTTAGTATGTATCTGTTTTGCATTCATTTAGTAAACTTCTTTAGTACACCTATGTTAAACAAAATCTATGCAAAAGATGAGTAGTGATTAGTAAGACGTTCCTCAAGGTTGCTTTTAAACGTTGATAATTTGATTGCTCATGTAATCAGTCAGCCGAGTGTTCTAGTTAGTTCATACATAGCAAGACAACAATGTGCTTTGAAACGAAAGAAAGAAGAAATTAGCCGCACTTCATTTTCTCATATAACTAAAGCAAGTGCTGCAAGCACTAATAACGTTACACATTATGGCATTACACGCAATGTTAGCGTTGACATTTTTTTCAGGTTTGATTCAAAAAGGTTTATTGTTGTCTCTGCTGCAGGAAAAGGTGGTTTCTTCTTTGGAGGCTACGAACAGTCACTTCGGCAGGAATTATAGGATGAGTTAGTATGTGGAGGATGTGTCTGTAGGATGCATCCAACATTTTAAAAGGTCATGGATTTAATTCTGTTTGTACAAAGTGTATACACATTTGTGCAAATTAGTTCAAACTAATTGTGAAGGAACTAAATAATGCATTATTATAAAATAAATGTTTTATTGTCATAATTAATCACACTAATATACTGTACTGACAATACATAATATTATCTCCCAGCTTTTGAGCAGCGCTTTTTTTGACAGTTTGCCATGGAATTCACTAATTCTAAACAATATGCAGTGGGTCCCTTTACCAGACCGGAATTAGGCCTTGAATAACTTTTTCCTTTGTAGTACAGCATATTCTGTGAAGGTGTTGCTTGCAAATAGATCAAATGTTCAATGGGGTTTAAAGATGGTGAATTTCCAGCAATACGCTAATTTGAAGACATTTTTCAAGATTTTCAAAGTGTGGCATGGAGCGAGATCCTATTGAAAGATGCCAGATCGGTCCTCACATTTCTTTTTAATTTTTTTTCAGATCTTTCAGATCACCTGATTAATAAACAATGATGAAATATCCATCCCCATCTACAATAAAAAAAATGAATGCAAAAAGGTAGCTTTCCTGCATATAAACACGATAGAAACATGATAAAATGTGAAATAGTTGGTTGTAATTAATTTGCACAAGGATGTAGAATGTAGACAGCATTAAATCTGACATGTTTAACCAGCTATCACTGTTTATAATAGTTATGGCCAGTTTAAAACACAAGTTGCATGTGCTGCAAAAAGCTACTAGCTAGCACCGGTACCAACAAACAACACGGATCAACGATTGAAAGTGATTTGACGCTGCAACGGCTACCT
>JAODUE010000932.1:0-12887 GCA_027564755.1 Amblyopsis hoosieri
TATATATATATATATTCTTTGTATATATATTTTGGTTTTGTTGTTATTATTGTTTGTGTGAGGGAACTATGTAGGGATAAGGGATGGTTCTGGGTAAGATTTAGGGGATCTTTGTATGCTAATGTTATGATGTGTACCCCAAAAAGAACAGTCGCTACATTGGCACGTACAAATGTTATTCCAAATTAAACCTGCATCTGTCAAAATTGACTGTTAAGGACTTGCTCCAGGTGAGGCTCGAACGCACAACCTCGGCATTGCTCTATAGGTAACTGTCTTATAAGTACTGCGCGCTGACAGATTGTCGCCACTGGAGCCGATGCTGTTGGTTAGAAGGTTAGAGGTGATTAGAGGGTTATAGAGGTTGTTAGGGGGTTACAGATGTTGTTAGAGGGTTACAGAGGTTGTTAGGGAGTTATAAAGGTTGTTAGGGGGTTATAGAGGCTGTTAGGGGGTTATAAAGGTTGTTAGGGGGTTATAGAGGCTGTTAGGGGGTTATAAAGGTTGTTAGAGGGTTATAGAGGTTGTTAGGGGGTTATAGAGGTTTGTTAAGGGGATATAGAGGTTGTAACGGGGTTATAAAGGTTGTAATGGCTTAAACCCACGACCTTCCCGCTAGGAGACAAACAGATTGTATTGATTTTGTATGTTATTGTTATGATGTGCATCCCAGGAAGAGAAGTCACTACAGTTGTAGGTACAAATATCCTGCCCCTGTCCAAATGAACTGGTAAGAAATCTTGCTCCAGGTGAGGCTCGAACTCACAACCTCGGCATTGCTTTGCAGGTAACTGTCTTATAAGTACCGCGCGCTGACCAATTGTGCCACTGGAACCGATGCTTTAGGTGAGAAGGTTACGTTATAGAGGGTTATAGACACAATATATGATAAAATCAGAATGCAGTTGCATATTGTAAAGGGCAATGCAGCCGTAAGACAATACATTGGCAAGTTTGTCAAGCTGCTGTTAGCAACATACAATTGTCCTCACATACAGTAAATGTGTTGGAATACCAATTATGATACCAATAACATTTGCGATTACAGTTGTCGGGTTCAAAGCCAACAAGCAGTTAGCTAGTACTTTAAGAGGTTAAGACTAAGAGGCTTTTTCTCGAGGCAGGCACTGCATCCATCCATCCATCTTCATCCACTTATCCAGAGTCGGGTCGCGGGGGCAGCAGCTCCAGCAGGGGACCACAAACTTCCCTTTCCCGAGCCACATTAGCAAGCTCTGACTGGGGGATCCCAAGGCGTTCCCAGGCCATTGTGGAGATATGATCTTTCCACCTAGACCTGGGTCTTCCCCGAGGCCTCCTCCCAGCTGGACGTGCCTGGAACACCTCCAAACCCGGAACCCGGTCATATGCCTTCTCCAGATCCACAAAACACATGTAGACCGTAAGGGCATACTCCCAGGCCCCCTCCAGGATTCTTGCGAGAGTAAAGAGCTGGTCCGTTGTTCCACAGCCAGAACTGAATCCGCATTGTTCTTCTTCAATCTGAGGTTCGACAATGGGCCGAACCCTCCTATCCAGCCCATTGGAGTAGACTTTACCAGGGAAAAGCAAGCGGTGTAGCCACATTACGGACGGATGTTCAAGGATACCGGTAGACAGTACAGACATTCAGAGAGAGACAAATACAGAGCAATTAAACTCTGGATTCAAGGTATGTCTTACTGAAGCGAAAATACTGAAATACTGCTCTCCCAATATCCCAACAACGTGAAGCACGTACTGTACAGTCACCCGCTTTTCTACAGCGACAGACACAAAAAACTAGATTCCAGCGAGTCACTAAAGTCACTAGAATTATTACTGTTACATAATGTTGTGAGCCATTGTGTTTGCCATGTAATAGAGAGTAGGTTGTGGGTAAATAATTGTGTTTTAAAGTTAACCGTTTGTTTGTAAGAAGTTGTACCCTCATTTAATGGGCCCCCACGCAATACACTCTGACCAGCGTTCCATTGCACTTCTAGCATCGAACAATACGCATTAAAGCCCTGTGTCCTTTAAAGTGTTTTTCCTCAGCTGAAACCGCCAGTCGCTCTGTTGAAAAAGCCCAATTGGCAGCGCTAGGAAGCGTTTTTGGAAGCGCAGCGTTTCTTTCAGCTGAGACGCTTTGGTTTCTATGATACAGAATCTTCGTGGGAATTCATATGTTGCAAATAAATGCTAGTTTGTGTTATCAACAAATTATTTAATTTGTAATATTCGATACATTATTTTTCTGTTAGTATTGTTGTGGTAGTCAGGGGATATCATCTGACTGTCAACTTCTCCTTTGTTGCTGTCGTTGTGTGCAAGAAGTAGGATGTGATGGTTGCTCGTAGTATTGCTCCCGCCCATTCACCGCTGCGATTGGATGGCCGGGGAAAGAGTGATGGGCGTGGCGTTTCACCCAAAGTTGAAAATTTAAACTTTAAACGCCCGGCGTTCTGCATGGAAAAAACATTCAACGCCACGCTCCTGGCATTTTTAGAAGCCTGGAAAAACTGCGCACTCAAATTGGAATCAATAGAAAAATAACGCTGGCGTGAGAAAAAAAAAAACCGCTTTGGTGGACACGGGGCTTTAAAGCTGTTAAAGTGTGGAATAAATCACAGCGAACGGGACAGTTAAAACGGTCTACCGGATCAAACGGTGTACCGCCCAGCCCTAATCCAAAGCAACATTTCTTATAACACCAGTTTCAAACACAAGGGTCTGGCTGAGACTCACCCCTAAATTGTTCCGCTGTTGTATGACGGTGAGCCTAATGATGAGCATAGATTATGGCACCCTTTATGACAGGGGAACACACAGTATTTTGAATAAAATGGCTCATTCTATGCCATTCTATGCCATTCTATGAGAAAATACACAGGGATGGACTGGAACTATAAAAGCTTCCTGGACTGACAGAGAACCAGCTGGCCACGCGCGCATTCACATTAATTCACACACCAGCTCCTATTATCACCAACAGCTATTTCCATTATTAATTATCAAGTGGTAGACGCACATACACAGGGCTTGAGGGCTACTGTGTGATACTCTTCTGACACCTTTAATGAAAGAACACTTGGCACCTTAATCAGGTTCTGGCTGAAGAGCCCGAGGAGATTTTAAACATGAATAACAATGGACTCTTATACAGTGTGTGCCCAGACACATCTAGTTCTATCGTCCAGACCAGCCCTATATAGAATGGAGTAATAAACTCTACATGTCAACATTGTATGTGTTTAATCATAGAAATTTGCATCAGTACATAGCCAGGTGGAAAACATTTACATTTACAGCATTTAGAACACTATTATCCAAAGTGATTTAACAAACAGTACATTTGACAATGGTAGTAGACATCATACACCAGTTGTCGTAGGCAACCAACATTACGTCAGGATAATGACAGCAGCACGTCATCAAGACTATGTTATACATTTGCAACATACATTATCTAATATAGACCATATAATACAAGGACACAATTGCTAGAAGCTTGAGTACCAATATTCTATGGACAGGAGAAGGTAGTAAGGTTTTTATTTTGCACAGAAACACCTGTTGACCCAATATATAGGCAGAACATCAACTTTTATACTTACATTTACAGAAGATCACATGTCAAGAGAATTAACTCTTGTGATTCTTGTGAGATTAAAAATGATTGTAAGGTCGGACATCATGTCAGCCGGATTTATGTAGAATGACAATTCTGGCTCTGATGATGAATATTATTTTTTCATAACCAATCTGTTTTTGTTATAAACCATCTCTTTTTAGCATTAGGTATTTTTAGTTTAGGTATGTTTATGTTGCCTTTAATCACGTAACAGTTTCAAAGGACTGCACATTTCACAATAACTTTTTACTTTTATATGAATATGCTGTACCATTGTTGCACCTACGTTTGCTTGATTTTTCCATCTTTTAGTAACAGTTTTGTGGAAGGGTTGAAAAATATGGCACGTCTCTCTCATAAACCGTATGAAAAACTACATTCATTACTTTGCTAAACCGGGCAACCAAACAGAATGTAGGCTATTTTATTAAGCATTCTTGCTCTTTTCATATTCTTTAATATGTTTTCCTCGAAGTTGAAGCATTGCCAATTCAAACACTTGTTTAAGACATTCAAACCAATTGCTTTTTTACCACAATCCATCCAAAAGTTCATCCTATTTGTATCCCTTGTGGGAATCTGTGCACTGTTGAAAAACAGAACTCCTTTTGACAGACATGTCATTTTAAATGAACAAAACAATACTCTATGCCACCATCTTTACATAAATAAAATGTATACAAGCGAATGTTGCTGGCCACTTCCAAGAAAGTGAAAGTATTGATTATGATTCATAGAAAATATTGGCATTTTAATTTACTCATCGTTGTTCACTTTTCTCTCTTCTAAGTTGACTGTTGGCCGAGAGAATATTTTCTTTATGCCCATGTAAGATGTGAGGTTTTTCTTTAAAATGAATGTGTCACCATGCAGTAGATGGCAAGATCATAATTGGTATTGATATTTATAAAATATTATATAATATTATAAATATCATTATATAAAACATAGATGTGTTCGCTTTTCCTATGGTGATATTACCATGTGGTTGAAATATGAATCTATCTTCATATTTCTGTCCAATACCCACTCCATTATATGGAGATATCACTGCAATATTTGAGTCTTAAGTGGTTGACGTAACAACCACATCATGGATAATGGGCCACTGCTTTAGCTAGCCGTTCAAGAGAATGGAAAAAATGGGCTCAGTTCAAAAGTACACTGAATAATTCCCTTTGTTATTACAGCAATCTCAAGAAGCTACTGTAGGTGTATGTTTAATAAAAGATGGCTTCAGAAATGCGCACTTTTTCATTGTTATGTGTCACTGCTTTCACAGGGACACCTGTAACTCTTTCACAAGTTGATGATTGTGAGCAACACCTTTTCCACATTTGTCTCCCTTGTCTCTAGTATCTTTAAAGATATACCATGGCATATATAGTTCCCCAATTATATTGGATTCGATAAGGTTTGAGGGAACGTACAATGAACAATGCTCCAATTCCTAATCCATTACGGTGCCACTTGTGTAAATATGGCACCAGCATGTATTTGGACCATTTCCGCCAATGTAATAATTCATTATGAATAAAAAATATCTGTGGCCCAGTGTCACATGCTGTACATATTTCCAAGAGTATGTGCATTAAAAATGAATAAATAAATAAAATGGAATTGTCAAAATGTTTAGGCAAGCCTTTCTACCAAGTGTGTGTGGTGCTAGAAAAGATGGTTTGATTAACCAGGTGGTTAGCTTGGTGTGCCCACAGAGCAAAGTATGTCTTTGGGGACAGAGTCACAGCAGGAAGTCCTTGAGAGCTGATTGGACCAGATGGTTCTTCCCTATGTCTCAACCGACCTTTCCACAGTTGACCATTTTGTCATCTGTTTCCCATTCCTTCCCAACCAAACGTCCCAGCAGGCAGATGGCGCGGAGGGTTTTGGAGCTGCAGCGATGGCGGGTTTACGGGAAATAAATACACAAGGTGCTCCAAGATGGCTCGTGTTCACAGGGAAACTCGGCAGAACGGCACGTTCCACCAACACGCCGGCTAGGCTTTCGCACGCTGTAAATAACTCGTTAGCTCATTTGCACTGATTATATTTTCTCCTTGTGTGTCACATTGAGATATGTGATTGGGAAGACACCAACACAGGTGCTGAACATCCTCTAGATGAGGGAGACAGTATGACTTAATGAGATGGGATTCATTACTATCACTATGTGAACGCCACTGACATCATTACTGTACACGCTTCACTTAATTCACTTTTTTTTCCCATTGAATTTCGTCAGGTCTCTCGGCGAAACATATGAAGGGCAATTAACACGCTGGAGACTGACGGAGACAAACGTTTTCCTTTCAGCAGCGTTTTTAAAGATTGCAGCCTGGTTTAACTCAGCCGTATGCATAGGGCTATAACGTGTTTTCACAAAGATCGCACTCACCATAGCAGAATGTCCATCATTTCGATACATGTCAACTCAGTGTCACTGGAATATTTACATTGTTTAACTCTCAAAGGACTTTGTTATAATTGCTGGCTGTCTACATTTTATTTGCAGTGTTTGCACAGTAAATCTACACCCTGCTATTTGGATAGTGGCACTAAGCATATCTCTCTTGAGGACTTAGTGGCTAATAGCCGTGCACGCAGTGTGTATGTGTGTGCACGACACGTTTGTGCATGCGTGTATGTGCATGTGTGTGTGTGTCTCTCTTCCTGGACTCCAGTCCCATGGTGACGATAACAATATCCTGTTAGAAACAGGAACAGCTCTGTAAACATGAATGTTTACTTGACTATCCAGCCAAAACACACACTAGACACACATACCCCCACTATATCTGTTTTATTATTAATCAAGGTAATAAACCATGGGATTATCCGATGGTAGCACAAAGTGTGTTAAGTCTTTATGTTCTATTGAAACATGTTTGGCTGTGAGAATGTATTATGTTGGTACAGGGAGAAAGGGTGACAGAGGCTTACAGTAATTGCGTGTGTGTGTCAGCACATTTGGCTCACATAAAAAGGCAAACATGACATCTTCAGGGATACACCCTGCGGTGTCCTTTGCATGTTAGATCTCTTCCTCCTCTTGAACATTGTGGATTACGTCCGTCAGGCACAGCGTCTCTTATTGGGAAAGATAAAATATTCTCACGTCAGGGTGCACAATGGTCTAGTGGTCTAGTGGTCTGGGCGTTGGGCTGCCAGCCGGAAGGTTGTGGGTACCAACCTGTAAGCATCCTTAAGCAAGATGCCTAACCCCCTGCTCCCGGTCGCACCTTGCATGGCAGCAATCACCATCTGATTATATATGGGTGAATGGGAGGCAAAATACTGTAAAGTGCTTTGGATAAAGGCACTATATATATGTAGTCTGTTTACCATTATTAAATGTTTTAGGATGCTGTGCAGACCTTTTATTATTTTGTAAAGAGACAAAGACACAAGTCTTCATTTGAAATATGTAATGGCGGTATGTTGTCTTTTTCCAAAGCTTGAGTGCTTTTTATTTACTTTTAGAAAACATGTTAACACTCATAAACTCCACACAATATACACATTCCTCAGGGACTCTCATGGAATAAATTGATGCAGAATCTGCAGAGAATAGTTGAACCACTTTTAAAGCAGCTGAAATTTATAAAATATTTAAATAATATAAAATAAAATAAAAACGCTTTTGTGGAAGTATTTCGCTCTTGCTGACCAAAACGATTCAGTCCCTTGATAGTTGATATTGTAGCTACTTTTGACTGGGCAATGATTCAAAGTGTCAACAGAGGTTCATAAGGAAGCCTGGGGTCACATGGGTCACATGGGTCACTGGACAAATTCCTTCGAGAGTAGGAAGTAGAAAATGGAGATTCTTTGGAAACCCTCTGGAACATTATGGGCTGAATCAGCCATTGTTGTTTAAGGTCAGCTGTTGGCAAAACATTGCTGTGCTACCGCTGTACAGTATGACATCTTTTACGCTATTATGCTACAACAATGTCAGTATCAATTAATTTACAGTAAAAATAACAACTGTTAATCTTATTATTTGTCTTAAAACAATTGACTTCCACCCTCCTCTACCCCCGCCCCACCCCATTCCCCCGAAATTATTAAAATGACTACCACAAACTTGGAAGGCCAAGTTTATCATCACAAGACAAATGACTAGCCTAGGGCATGTCTAGCTTTAAACTGTTTGGACAGTTTAAAACTAATCTAGTCAATGATGCCGCCAATCCTGTTTATGTATGAAGCTGATTGCTGCCTTCTTTCTGAGCACTGGGTCTTCATGAGCAAAACGTATGTGCTTGCTGATTTGAGCAGGGAGCTGAGGTCCGATCACAAGTCAGATCACACAAGATGAATGCCAGGTGTGTGAAGAGGGCCTGGTATGTGTTTTCCTAATCATTTGGTGTTGTTTTCCTAATAATTTGTTTTTTAAAAAGTTTTGTCAGGAAGACAGACACAAATATTGAGGAATACATTTGTACCTTAGTCAAACAGTGAGTTTAATGAACACTTCCCTACTCTGAGGATCGTAACCGACAACAGAATGTTCAAGCTGCGTTATGGTGGACTTACGGATTTGCAGAAGTATGAGGGGGGTGGGTGGGAGGAATGATAAAGAAGAATAAACCTCTTGATTAAACGGTCAACATCCAATAGCAATGTTGTACCGAGCAGATGGCAACAGTAAAGCCCCGGGAAACAGAACATTCCTCACCCAGAAAAATGTGTCTCTACTGTTAACTTTGTTTTTGTGTTACATTAAAAGGCGTCCTCTTCTGTGGCCTTTTTCAGTTGTGCAGCTTCCTTTGTTTAGACGTTGCAGTTATTTCTCGTTCCTGATTCCAGTTAGGTTCCCCCAAAACCATGGGCCTTGTGCTTGCTGTGTTGACTGGCAGTTGACTGACATTTGAGTGACAGCTGACACAAACCTGCCTGTTGCACACATAACACACTGGTGGCTGAAAGGAGTAATATTAACATCTAACACTGGACCAGCCAATTAATTACTGGGGATCCACTGAGGGTGGCGATCACATATAACACACACCCATTTCATTTGTCTATGTGTGTGTATGTGGGCTGGGTTGCAATACTGTGTAGGAAGTCAGTGAGTGTGACCTGTTGCAGACTTCCCCATTTGGGTCTTTTACATCCGCTTTTGTTTAGATACTTTACTGTATTTTAGTTCTGTTAATGCTCTTGCCTGCAATGCAAACCTTGCGTGATTTAACCCACGTGATAATCAACATGCTGGTCAGTCCTGACTAAAGAGACATTAGAGCATCTTGTAAACTTAATATGCAAACAAAGCCAGGAGCTGTTCCAATCAAACACATCCATCATGCATGTAGGACATTAGTTTTCTCTGTGTGTGCATTTTGTAAAATGTGAAAACTAACTATGTAAGTTCTGGTAAATGCTAGCAATGCTCCATGGGCCATCACTTTTTCATTTAAAATCTAGGACAACATCCCCCACCCCCACTAGATGTGCATAGTCTACTGTAAACGCACACAAGACACAATCACAGAAAAAAGCAATGAAAGAACACCAATGCTACATGCTACATTGTGGAAAATCACTGGAGAAGCTTCCAGATTTTTCTGGTTCGAACCCCGCTAACTCCTCACCAAGTGTCGAGGTGTCCTTGAGCAAGACTAACTGCTTCTGGTGGTCAGGTGTGTCTTTGCATGGCTGACATTGCTGTGTGTGTGTGTGTGTGTGTGTGTGTGTGTGTGTGTGTGTGTGTGTGTGTGTGTGTGTGTGTGTGTGTGTGTGTGTGAATGAGTGAATTTGAGGCAAATACTGTAAAGTGCTTTGGATAAAAGCGCTATATACATGCAGTCCATTTACCATTAAGAGCATAGAAAATACTTAGATTCTCTGAGTAGAAGTTGGCTAGTAGAAAGGTTTGAGTCAATAAATCTACAAAATGAACAAAGGTGCACCGTATTTCCTGTGAAAGATAACTGCATACATTAGCTCAGTGACTTGATCTAAGTGCCACTGCAATATCAGTATTTTGTAGCTTCATAGTTATTTTTTGTTAGACTGACCTGATTGTGGTGCAAAAACTACTTTGGAGAGTTGTACAGTAATGCACATTTTACCTCTTTTTTTAACTGTGAAAATCTGTGCATTCTATCTCTCGCTGTCCATGACCTCTTCTGGTATGTGTGCAGAATTATGCATCTTCTACCCCAATCATTTGATATACAAGAGGGATACCTAGGCAACCAAAGCCTGCAATGTAAACAAGCGACCAACGTTCAGCGACAAAGCGATGGGCGATCGCTTGCAGCATGTCCAGGGGCTTTAGAGTGAAGAGCTCTGCAGGTATAAACACTGTGATAGCTTGAGCCAGGTCTAAAGGGCTGTGTTGGTTGTGTTTCAGGGGAGCCTTCTCGGAGGTGGTCCTGGCAGAGGAGAAGAGGACCCAGAAATTAGTGGCCATCAAGTGCATCCCTAAGAAGGCCCTAGAAGGAAAGGAGAACAGCATTGAAAATGAGATCGCTGTCCTGCACAAGTGAGTGGTCCTCTCTGAGCTCTAAACACCATAGAACAGCATCTCCTAATCCTGAGCCTGGGTCACCTGACACACCAGGTGGTTTTGTTACACACAACCATCTGCGACGCCGTCCATTGAAACTGTTTTGACAAGGGCAGGTGCTTTCAAAACAATACTTGGCAGGTGACTGGACGCTGGCCCTGCCGTCACATCAAACTCTTGTTGAAGCCAGTCGGGAGAGGAGTGAAAACCTATTTTCCATCGAAAAAAGCTTTTTCTTTGCTTATAGTACATTCTAGGGGTCCCGCTGTCCATAATATGTAACCAGGGTGTGGCGTACGCGTCTTTTGGGGGTGTCGGAGAGCGATATATAACTGTCCTGCGGCCTGCGCTAACCAGCTGACCACCATGTAGGCTTGTTTGGAGTACTTCAAATGTGGATGGTAGATATAGTCTAGACCCCCGAGATAGTTTTATGTGGGAATATGTGAACTGAACTTTAAATATAAAAACAAATTATAAAGAAAATAAATTAACATGACAATGTTCAAAGCTGCCTCTAATGAGAGAAGATATTGCTGTTTGAAAAGTCCAAAAAGTTACAATAAAAGTTAATCAGTGAATGGACGAATATTTATTTGAACAGATTTTGCACAGATTTTGCTAATTGTTGTTGCTAATTAACTTTTTGTGAAATTCATCAAATATCTCCTCGTATTTCGCTAGCGTACTGTTCTCTGTGCGTGTAGAAGAAAGTATCTGATACTTGCACAGCCCTGAGGAACATAAACAAAGGGGCGAACAGCACTTACAACAACAAAGCCGTAGTACTACGCTTTGCTTCACGGTGAGTTTCGATGTGTGGGGCGCTGCCGCGGAGGGCGCGGAGGAATGTAGTTCTTGAAAATGACTGACACTCCCTTTAACAAGTCTCAGTTGATGGGCATGCCTGCAATATTATCCAATTATTTCTTCTCAACTGGCCAGTTAATACAGGTCATACAGCACAGTTCCAGAGACAAAGCCAAGTCACAATCATTGTGGCGTGGTTCAAATATCTCTCTTTAGCAATGGGGAATTACAGGCCATAGCGGAAATGACTGAACAACATGGGCATATGGGCTTTAAGCTATTTATAGAGCCCTCGTTGCCTGGGTTACAAGCGACACACAGACCTTGCCAATAGACTGCCATCCTCAGGTGAGAATGCTGGAATGAGAGTGGTAGATAAAGACAAAGAGGTTGCAATTACCTTAACCAGAGGTTCACTACTCACTATTCAAAGTTTGAGACGCACATTTATCCCTCTCTCCTGGCAGTGAATGGTAAATGGCCTGTATTTATACAGCACTTCTCCAACCTAACGGCCACTAAAGTGTTTACTTTTCACACACACATTCACACAGCGATGGTGGTGTCAGTGATGTACAGTATATTGCTGACACGCAAACAAACCAGGCCAAGGCTTCTCTCTCTCTCTCTCTCTCTCTCTCTCTCTCTCTCTCTCATTAACATCTAGAGTCTGGAAACTCCTCCCCCTTTTCCCATACATTTATATTTACGGCATTTGGCAGACACTTTTATCCAAAGCGACTTTCATGTAGTACATTTGTCAGTAGCTGGACAGGTCATCGGATAATTGCTGGCCCGTACAGGCCCAAAGGCAGAGGCATAGTTTCACCGGAGAGACTTGAGTCTGGAACAACAGAGAGGGTTCAACGGACAGCACAACCACGTTTGATTTTTGGAAGGGGGCAAAGAGGGGACTTTTCACCCTTTTATGCAGACCGGAACAACCCAGCATTCCACGTGTTTAGTGTTTGTTTAGGTTACGGCCCTTGAGCCAGGTCGTAAGTCATTGGGGAGGTCCACAGATTTCACCATACTATTGTGAATTATTTCTCTCTGGAGGGTTCATTAATGGTTATTAAATGAATTCCCAAGTACCTACGATCAATCTGAGGCCACAAGCAACTGTTTTAAGGTAAATTTACTTTTCCCCCAGGCCATGCGGGCTGTCTGGGCACTGTCTACGTCAGCCTCCACAGCAAAATGCTGTTGGTGCCACGCCCACTTTAAGAGACCAGAAGTGTTTTTGTTTTTTTGCTTATATTGAAAAGCATCTCTGTTATTATTCCAGTAGCTTTCATTTCACTGCTGAACGTAATAATCCAGTCAGTCGGCAGATGTGAGTCCCATCTGCGTATAGACAATAGATTCCTTTAAATAGTCTCCTCTACAAGTTATTCAGTGTGATGATGGCTGCCATGTCAAACGACAAGAACAGGCAAGTTATAAACAGCTGTGGAATGGGGTCATGTGGATTAGCTGGCCGAATGCAAACGCATGGAGAGGATGTGTGGACCAAACATATAGACGCACGCTGCGTTCAACTGGAACTCGTGAACTCGATTACGACATGGGAACTCGTGATTACGACATGGGAACTCGTGAACTCGAAGCTTTCAGAAAAGTTCCACTTAACGACGTTGTGAATACCACAAGATAGGGGCGCTCATATGGACTCTTCTCATGAACATGGTAAACACGACCCCTTGTGAACGCAGCAACACACACACACACGCACACACACACAAATCAGGGACACACACATAGCACATATACAGTCCACACACACCCACACACATTCCTTGTAGAATTTGACCAGCAGATAACCTTAAGCTGCTTTTGGATGACACTAACCCCTCCTGGCCAGAGCCATGTAAATAACAGTCACATGGTTCATGGAGAGGCTAAACATATGGACAATAGTTCCTGGAAGTGCTTGGTGGGCAGTTT
>JAODUE010000933.1:0-12887 GCA_027564755.1 Amblyopsis hoosieri
GTCCCCTGCTGGAGCTGCTGCCCCCGCGACCCGACTCTGGATAAGCGGATGAAGATGGATGGATGGATGGATGGATGCAGATTCTGCAAAAATAGGTAAAATTACATTGGGCATGTCAGTTATGTTATGGATAGAATCTTTTGGTTATAGGAGTCGACCATCGACTAACCGCTAACGGATCTCTGCCCATGGAGACAATCTTGAGGCAATATAAATTTCAATAGACTGACTTTATCTATCACATGAACTGCAAATGACATCTTCAAACTTTTCTGTGACAGTGTCAGAAGCAGATATTCTGTTCTTGAAGAAATATAAGCCACCATCCTTATTCCTCATTCACGTAATGCCAAATGTGACATTTTACCGTGTGAACTGACAATGAAGTCTTATTTTGACAACGTTGTTACAGCCAAGGTCGAAGCTGTCCTCTGTCTGTCACAAGGCTTTGAGGCAAATGCATGCTGTCACTTATAAGGAAGTGTCTCTCGCACTGAGATTCCTTTGCACAATACCCTCTTGTCATCAAAGGAATAATAGCCTGCACACAGAAATAAATGGAAAGATAAGCAGTGAAAAGGAACAGAGACGTAATGTGGCAGACAATGGTGGCAACCAAGTGACAGCACACCTGTATTAGACAAGCGTGGGAAAGAGTGAGGCAGAATGTAATTAAAATGAGGAGTTTGCCTCGGCCGTGACACAGCATGCAATTCCTAGATGTTTCAAAATCCCTAATCACTTGTTTGCGATGGGAAGCACATTCTCGGGTAGTCATTGCTATGAACGACATGGATTAGGGACTTAAAATCACAGTGTGATATCTCATTTGGCATATGCAGTGTATCTGCCTGCATACCAAACAGCGCATTTGGTGTCTTGGCCTTGAGGAGATTCTCCTACGGGAATTCCTGACGTAGGCTACTGGTTGATCTGTGAGTTGAAAGTACTGTACACTACACTACTGAGGTGCTACTATAGATACGAGTCATGATAGGGAGCCATTGCAGGTCATCATGACATGGGAAATGTAATAACATGCTGTGTGAGTTATATGAATGATCAAGTAGATCAATGTGCAGGCAGTTGTGTCTGGAAAAACAAGAAGTGGCTTAATGTAAAACATGTGCCTTGTGAAAAGCCATGGACAAGAATCTACTTCAAGATTATATCTCATCCGATCTATAGGCCGTGGTGTGTATATATTTTTGGATACCCCATATGTATACACTATACTAGGGGTGGTTGTTCAGTCCTGATACCGATACAGATATCGGCACTTTGGGTATCTTCCGATACTGAGTACCGATCCGATTCCAGTGTTAAATTAAGTTTTAAGTTAAGTTGCAAAGTAAATGACAGCCAATCTCTATTTCAGTATTTAAATGCATTTTATAAACCTGCTGCTGATAGTGTGGTCTGGGTAGGTTAGACATGGCTGATGCTTGACAGTAGACCTACGCGTGTAAATGTATTTATCTGGATCAGCCTTATGGATCGTGACAACTGTCCAATTATCACCGATACCGATCCAGCTATTTAAGTCAGTATCGCACCGATTTCCGATCTCAGCATTGTATCGATGCCATCCCTACTGTTGACTGTAAATAAAGTCCAAGGTTCAATATATTCAAATATTGATCACATCCCAACTTCAATTATCTCAAATTATAAAAGCCAATCCGCTTCTCTTGAACATTAAAACACAACTAGGGCATTTGCATGTGCAGTGTGTTCTTCATCCTGACTTAATGCACAGCAATGCACTAGCAACCCTCTGATCTGCCTATGTGAGATAAAAGCGGTCAAGACATCGCTCCAGGGCATTAACTAGTGGTCTCACACCTTGCACTTTCATTTTCCACCCTGTATAATTTGTGTTAGCGTATTAAATCAGAAAATACAGCAGCCACTGCCTCTATGTTATTCAAGAAAACCCAGATGAACCCAACTTCAAATGCTATTTCATTAATTATGCAACACTTTTTAGATGAGATGTACAAATATTAATAAATGCACATATCATAGGCGAGCATTACACATACATGAGAATTGGGAAATGCATTCATTGATAAATTCTAATGTGTGCATTAGTTTTATTTCATATAAATTTAATGTAAGTTTAATGTACAACTTGGTCATTGAGTGGCATCGTTAGTCGTTTTGCAAGTCAATCTGCAAAATACCTTTCCTCTCAAGTAGTCAGGTCTTTACGCAGTTAGCCAGCACTAGACTTTGGACAAGTAAAGGCTGGCTCTGCCAGGCTAGCTCAAGGTTAGCGCCTGTGGGAGGAATTACGGCGTGAACTAAAGCTTTGATGACTTTTACATTTATCCTCTTCATGTGAATCTTTTGGATTACAAGTGTATATTTTTTGCCAGACAACTGGTAGTGGGACTGGCCAATATGAAATGTGGCTTACTGACTGACTGACTGACCGACCTTGTTAAAAAGCACATGTGCTAGCTACATTCTAGAGTCGGTGGTGGTAATGCACCATGTAGACAGTAGGTGGCGGTAATGCACCAATAGCATTGGATCCCAATTTTTGTGTAGTTTCACACCTAGACTGTATATATAAATGGACTAACCTTCCGTGATGTCAGCCATAGGTTTTCTGAAGAATGGATTTTAACATGTAAACATGTACATTTTTGCAGTTAAGTCGGACATTTTAACATTGGAGTCTGTGAGGATTGACTCCTTTTTTTACATTCGATGAACTGCAGGGTTTGGTACTTCTGCATTGTATTGATTTCTCAGCACTGGAGGTTCCTATTGGTTTCACAGAGGAGCCTTGCATGCTAAACTAAGGAGTTGGCTCATGCCCGCGCCGGCTGACTTAGGGTGCGGTCACACATACACCAATGAAAAACTGGACAGGTAATGAACCGCCGTCTTCCTGTGCAATATTCATTTCTTCTTGCGTGGAATGTGGGTAGTGCAAGCTCTGACACGCACGGAACTCTGTTTCCTGGTTTTGTAGTTTGTATGGTCATTGTTGGACAGATATACTGTACATCAGCGCTTTTGAAAAGAGTGGATGTTGTTTTGCCACGAGAAAATGTGTATTGGCAGTTTGCAGTCATCATTAGCAACACTGTACAAAACCGGCTGGTTTGACGTATTTCTATATAGACACCGCAATAACCAAAGTCTCCTCCATTCCACCCTGACTCACTAAATAAAACTACAGCCCCGGTAGGTCAACCCATAGACTAATTAATATATAGACACAGGGATGAAAATCATGGCCCGATCTTACTAAATATTTGCTCATTGTCGGCATGAAGCACGAGATTCCAAATAAGAGTATCGCCACATCGTTAAAGTGGCTCTTTTGCCGCATGCACAGTACAAACAGAAGATTACGTTGCAACCTGCAACACTGGAGTTCCCGACGTCAAGCTTTGTGCATGCAAACTACGGCGTGACCTAAAGCCTTAAAACAACAGGAATTTTTGTCCCCCAATTCTTTTTTTTTTCTCGTTGTTTTTAAAATACAAAATTATAATTGAAGGCAAGTTGTGTTTAATAATTAACATTTACACTAAAAGTAGGATCGGTGTTGTGCTTGCTAATACGCTGCTTGTTGCTCGTGCAAGAGAAATGCACGCGCAGCAGCAGGCACGAGCATTGGACTATGACGCACGATTTTTACATCCTGACAAATAATCGTCCAAACTGTCTTTATTGACATTGTTAGAAAAAATATATGTACATAAGCACCAAGAGAATATTCTAAAGCACCATATGAGCCAAGTGTGGCACCTGAAAAAAGTTTGCGGAGCAGTAAAACCGATAACAAATTTTACGAATGGGGTGTGTATTGCAGCTGCAGTACCACCCGTCGCCACAAGTCACGGCTGCTTCAAGCCTAAAGTCAGACCCTGCCCCTGTGGTTCAACCACACAAACACGTCCTTGCGGTTGGTTGAGGCTGCAAATTAAGTGGTAAATGTTCACCTGTGTTGAACGCTAGGCAAAGTGAAGATGCAATTTTGCTTCACCACAGGAAGTACAGGTTTTGCTCGCATAGAATGGGAGGTGAATATTGGTTGCTGTCAATTTAGCGCACGTGTGGCCGGTTATATTCATAGGCTTGACTAGTATTTACTGTTTTTATGTTGTACCATCAGGGTGTCCGTGAAGCTCTTTAAGACTGTGAAAGGTTAAAGTTTCTATAGCTAAAAATAATATAGCATAGTAGAGTGAAAGGTGATTGAGGAAATAATGGGTTAAGGTGAAAATTAGACCACAATTCAAAATAGCTCTCTCTCTAATAAAGCCATCTTAATTACTAAGTCTACTTTGTTCTGTGCACTTTACGGTGTTCTATCTTGCGAGTGAAATCTGCAGTACTGGAACTTAATTGAAAGCAGACATATAGCCTTGGGTAAATGTTTAAATATTGGTGAATGGCATTACCACTTTTCTAATACACGAATGATAACAACATAAATGCATGCAGATTATATTTTCTACCTTGTTTTATTAGTCAACTCATGTCAATGCCCCATGTCAATGCTGACCATGGTGAAATGTACTCACGGTCTTTGATAATGTCCTCAAAGCAATGTTTTACTTCTACCAGAGTGCAAATACCCGCATCTCTTGCCTATATGTCAGGTACAATACAGGCTACTAAATGAAGATGGAGCCAACTTAAGGCGTTAGATGAGTTACATCTAATTGGCAAACTGGTCAACACGTCTCTGTTAAAATCCAATATCGAATCTCATTCAGAAGAAGAAGAATCCCATTCTTCCCCTCTGTTTTAATCAGCAAATGAAGTGGGTGCACTGAGATGTTAGGCAGCTGGCTGGCTGCTCATATTCTCCATGGTTTGCAGACCAGGCCTGTCAAGCAGTCAAGTGACCAGACAGTTCAGGGTTAAACCATGTCACTAATGGAGACTGGACTGCAGGGAGGCATGGCCATTAAACATTATGCAAGGACTCAAGGACCATCAACGGAAATGTAAACCCGGTACACTTGACTGTCGGAAGGATTGGGTGCATTGTAAAATATAACTGTTCACATCTTTATAACATCTTTTTCAGGTACGGCATGCAGAATGAACACTTTAGTGTTGGACAGGGACTCATTTAAAATTATATCTTAATCTGGGAACCATATGAAACTGTGAATTGAGAATAGAAATTTCCAGTCCCAGCCCAGGACTCTATAGGTCTTTTTGAACAACATGGATTACTGTCTGATATTGAGATCTGATAGATAGGAGTCCAACCTTACCAGGACGGTTAGGATGCAATAGATCCCTCATGGGCATCAGCAATTAGTATTTTATATGCATACATATATATATATTTCTATATATACATATATACATATATATATATATAGATATATATATACATATATAGATATATATATACATATACACTGAATATATAGATCACATAGTAAATCCAGGTAAACAGAAACTCATACAGATTTACAGATAGTGCACAGCCTCACATTGTTATGCATTTATGCCCTCAAGAAGCAGCCAGTCCCCCATTGAGTTGTAATTAATACATTGGGCTTTTCAATTAAAGGCTATTCATCAGATGCAGGCTTTCTGCACTCACTGTTGCTCCTATTAGCGAGCCGCTGAGACGAGTCCCCATCAGCTGTAACAATCACACTGACGCTTTCTGAATATTGAGTGAGCTCCTTGGCCTTCATTTAAATGCAAGATAGAGGGGAGTGAAGCTGCCAAAACAGTGGTCCGCTGCGTGCAGCTGTTGTGCAAAGAGCTGGGTATTAATCTAAATCAGTTGGTGCCAAATTACCTTTACCCTGGCGTGCTGAGATAATGAGGTTAGACAGGGGACAGTGGTCTGGAAAACGAGGTGTACCTCTGCCTTTGTTGGGGGTCTTGACCGTGACATTCTTTCTTCTTCAACAATTTACAAAATTACCACATTTTTAGCATTTAGTGTCTTAATACATTATTTCATTTCTTAATGGTAAAATATTAACTTTTAATTGCTATGATAATTGTAATTGGTAATACCAGGTCCCAGTGAAAGCATAGTTCAACATGAGACTACTTGGATGTGGCAGATTGTGTGGACCATCGATGTACTGGCAATACACAGGTTAGGGTTCAGAATGGGTGTTGCCACAGCAACAGGCAGTGCTTTCTGGATGCAGCTAGAGTAAGGAGCTATTTGGGATAGTTTTGTTGATATGTTGATATGTTAGTAGGAGTGATTGTTTGGCTTGTTCTGATACTTCTCTGCATCTTCATTGGACCAGCCTGGGATTATCCAGTATCAGTTGACCTGATTTGGGGTTTCTGATTGGTGGAGAAAAAAATTGTTAGGATATACTGTATGTAAGCAGGAAAACAGAAAATACTTGTGGCAACACGTGGTTGCTGAAACATCTGAGTTTTGGCAAGTAGAAATAAAGTGATTTTAGGATTTTATTTTGTAGTTAATGTTGCCTTCCTTATATTTCTGCAATTACAGTGGGAAATACATTAAATCTGTCTGCTAAAAGTTAAAATACAATGTGATGTATTTGATATGCAGAGCATAGTTGTGTCTTGTTGTGATCACAGAGTGTCCTTAGGTAATCTTTCCGGCTTTAAATGTAATGTATTTATTTATTTTTGATTGTATGTTATTATATCCAGTGGTACTAATACTTATTCAATGCTTTATACTGACTAAATATTATTGATATGCCATGTCTCCATTGTAAAACCTTTGAGACATCCACCTAATAAAATGCAATAAAAAATGTAAATGCAGCGCGTATTATGAATTAAGACATTGTCATGTACCTAAATGTCCATTTGATGCTCTGTCAGACTTCATTATGGCCTGATCTGAAAGGGTGTCCATGAGCATTGGGGTTAATTAGGCTTCCCCTTCCCGTCAAGACATCCCACTTCTCTCCAGTGTCACACTGACATGCAGTCTAATTAAAATGAGTTGACCCATGAAATAACCCTGCCTTTCAGCAGCCTGTGGAAACATGAAGGAGAGGGAGATTGTATGTGAACAGATGAAGAGATGGTCTTATTGACTGGATACATAGGGACTTCTGCGGCTTCATCATCTCTCAATAAATGTCAGCGGTGTGTTGTGGCCAAGCAGCAAATATGATTGCTCTTTCGCTTTATAGTTGTTTTTTTTTAAGCACAGAGCAAGTAGTGTCCAGCACAGTCATGTATTATTTAGATTTGAGACCAAAGCAATGAAACACCTCTGGAGTTATGCAAGAGGGTGTGCAGTTTCATTTCCAGTATTCCAGTTTTGTGTTAAATAAACTAGAACACTCTCAGCTGTTTCCTGTCAGCTAAGACTCAATTGGTTGCCAAAGATTAATTTCATACATTTATTCTGAGCAGAATTTATGGCCAAAACACAACAGTCAAACACTCATACTCATGTTCTCACACACACACACACACACATACACACACTGAGAGAGAGAGAGAGAGAGAGAGAGAGAGAGAGAGAGAGAGAGAGAGAGCAAAAAAGAGAGAGAGAGAAGGAAAAGGAAAGTGCAATTATTATTACACCATAGTGGGGCCACCATGAGAGTTGTTCAGAGCCTGCTGCTGAACTCCAGGTGGACTGGCGCTGCCGGTATGACTGACGTTCTGGGTCTGGAGAAGAACGAATTCATGTTCTCTACATTCTATATGCTGACCATTACACAGCTTTCTGTGTAATGTTAGTCTGCCACACACACACACCCAGCAAAGCAATGCGCAATTGCAGTGGGTTTCAGTGCTTTACAGCCCAACAAAGGCATTACCGGAGAGGCCCATTCATCTGCACGACCCCTAATTCGGTCAACTGCCTTCCCCGCCTGCGTCTGGGCCACGAATAGCAAGAGATAAGCTATTACTAAAGCAATTAGGAAAGACAGTGTTTATATATCCACCTCCCCTATGGGTCTGCAAGAGACTAAGGGCCTGTTTCATGTCATGACTTAAAGGTTATCTCCACCTTTGATTAAGTGTAACCTTACTGTGCTAAGTGCCACCTAACACTGTAGCTAGACCAATGCAGCTTGACAAATAGCACTTTCCAGAAATCTTCAAAAGTTTCAATTCACAGCGTGTTTTAGTGTCTTAATATGTTTATGTGGGTGTTATGTGTATAACCATGTGCATGTAAAGGCACACATCGTCTTGTATTTTGTGAGCATGTGTGTGTCTGCTGAGTTTAATGTGCCCGCCCACACACACACACACACACACGCACAGCTTCAACTCTATTGTTCTCATTTAATAGAGGTAATAATTCCACCTCGATGGGAGCCAACCCATCGGTCCGTTGCCATCCCGTTTCCCAGCCCTTGCCACTCTGCCCGCGCGCCACTATCATTTTCCCCTCCAGCGGTTTTCAATTTAGATTGTTAAAACCAGTTAGTTCTCTTGCACAGGGCAGGAAGGTAAATCTGTGAGCTGTTGTCAACCCACGGCGCCACGGTATCCCTTCAGGCTCGTCGGTTTGACCCGGGGTCATGAGCTGCGGGGCTGATTTGATAGAGGCTGGCACGTATTAGCATAGGCCCTCTGATGCCAAACATTTTCATTAAACGGCCCGCTTTCCCTCATTAGGTTTCTCCTTGACTCTCAATTGCACTTACCTTAAGAAAGGTAAGTGCATTGGTCGTCCTCTGTTGATTGACACACAAAATGATGTAACATCTTTGAATGGACACATTAAAGCCTTAGTAAATTAGGTAGAAATGAAGTCACCTTTTATTTACACACAAAGAACAGTGTTGGAGAGAGACTGGGTAACATGCCCCGTTTTTCTCATTCATCTTAATTGGACCGTGGGTTTCCATGACAGATTTTGTATTGGTTTATTTATGTATTGAAATTGGCGAACAGCTGGATCTGTTTGGGTGCTAAATAACAGATGGAGTTGCTGTAAACACACACACACGCATACGCACGCACACACACACACACACACACACGCACACACACAAATCATTAGCACACCCTTTATTCACTGAAATATAAATCAGAAAGCCATCTGGTCTTTTAAGGTCATATTCATGTTTTTTCTGTGTCCAATTATTCAACTTTGAGCTGTTCATGTTGAGCTAAATTCAACCCAATTAATAACTATATCATTAGGTTCTATGAAAACGTCTATGGAAAACAGACTGGAAGGAAAATAAAATATAAAAATGTATGGATAAAAAAGATTAATAAGATAACAATATACATTATATATTTAAACAAAAACTGTATCCTTTATTAAACTAGAATGATTTGTGTTTGACAAAAGATTGACCTGGTTGGTTGGCACACTGGCTTGGAGTGTGAAATCTGCACTACCATTATCCTCCCAATATCTGTCTTTTCCTTTTTAGTACACCTGCTGTAATGTTGTTCGTACATTCCTGATGATGGAAGTAAAGTTGTTCTTTGCAGTCTTCACAGCCTACTACTGACTTTACTGTCCTAATAAGTACCTTAGTGAATTGCCAGAGTGAATGCTTGTGGGGAATATATACAGGCTATAATGATACCAATTCTAAGGTGCTGTCATGTTGGAAATTCTAATGCTGTGTAAATACAGCCGTGGAAAAACTTAAGAGACCACTGCACATTATTTTAAATATACTACTATCAATATACTGTACATGTAAATATTATAACATAAATATAACAATTATATACATTCTAATATATAAATGCATATATCACATGTAAGTTAAACAGTATATTGCATAAGTAGTAGAAATCTGAGGAACTGCTGCAGTGGTCTCCTAACTTTTTTCAGTTAAACATGGCTTCAGCTAAATGTTTTACAAGATGGTATATGGGACCACATATGCATTTTCCAAATAAAAATATAAATGAAATTGAAGATTACAAGATGTAAGAATTATTATATGAAATATGAAACCCTCTAAATCTGTGAATATACATTGCTGTTTGTTTCATGTCCGCTCACCATTATAGTCCAGAGATGGTGGTGAGAGACAATCCTCCAACTAGCCTATACTACAACTGTTTGACAAAACCATTTAATCGAAAGAGAAGAAAATCCCTTTATGTTTTCCAGCATAAGGTGCAGGTATGAAAGGGAGACTGTCCTCTTCTTTGGCCGCTATAAAAAGAGACCTACAGGCTCAAATGAAAACCCAGCACAATTACAGTTCCCATTCTTTCTCCATGGAATATCTTCCTTTACCCGATAAGTTTGGCATCCATTCATCTTCCTTAAGTACCCTGTCAGATGTCAGTAGATGCAGGGAGGAATGTAGGGGGCTTGTGTTGTGGTGATCGGACACAGGGAGGTGAAGACATTTTCACCAGGACCCCATTAATTAGCCTCGCGAGACCATCCTGACTTCGCAAGCTTCCATTTTGTCTTCGCCGCCAGAATCAGCGTGAATGTGTCAGAGTAGCAACTTAAAGGTATAGTCCGCTATTGCAAGGTAAATGTAAGCTAATACACTTTTATCATATTCAACAAATATCTCCTCGCATTTTGCTAGCTTATCGTTATCTGTGCGTGTTGAAAAAAGAATCAGATTCTACACAGCCCTGGCTACGTAAATAGTAACATGGCGAACACAGCTCGTATCAACAAAGCCATATACGCTTTGCTTCACAATGCATTTTGATGTGTGAGGTGCCACCACGGAGGTTAGCAAGAATTAGCCAGAAGTTAGCAAGAATGACTGACCCTGTCTTTAATTTACCAATCAGCGTCATATTGATAGCTATACGGGCGTGGTTTAAGTGTGCGGCGTGGTTTAGGTTTACCGACAGCGAAAACAGCCAGATGGTTCATTCAATCAACTGACAAGTATTTTTTTAATAAAGTGCCTGCCCTTTTCAAACTGTTTCGTTGGACGGCTTCCCAGATGGACTCGTGACAAACAATTTGACATGTCAGGTTAGTAATTAACAGGAATGTCTATTTTATCTGTAGCACACTGTGAAAACCCTTCCATCACCTTGAAAGATCCATGGCTCCATCCTGAAATATCTTCACGTAATTAAATTTGAATAATTTAGCCTATAATTTTTTAAGAACCCATGTTTCCATGTTAATGTTTACTAGTGTCAGGTACTGGGAAAAACCAACTGTGATGTAGAAAACTGTGGTCTTGTATAAACTTGCACCACTCCAAATTAACATAGATTTTTTTTGTAAAAAGCCTAATATTCTGTAAAGGATGAGGTCGATGTCCGTTCTGCTCCAGGACTGGTTTTTGTCATACCCCTCATCTGACATCTTCCCAAAGTACCGCAGTTGTGCCTTTGTCACCGAGGCTAAATGAACACCATCAATAAACATCAGTAGTAAGCTATTACACTACAAGTCTGACCTCAACTGAAGCTTACAATAACATGCCCTTGGGATCAACTAGCAAACTGGCAATGCATATAAGCTACATACTGTACACTGTAGGCTATATATGATAGCTTGTAATGACATGGCTGCCAAAAGTATGAAAACAAATCCCTTGTCATCCGTAAAGGCCAAAAAAGGGATTTTTATGTCTGTGATTATTTTGCAACTGTCAAAATCAAACAGAAATATGTGTGATTTCATTAAAAGTTAATAAATTCTCCCTCTGTGGTTTTCTTCTCTAGATTCTTATGCATGATGTGTTACCTTGGTGATGCAGGCTGTCAATGGGAATTTTAAAACAATATTAGAAAGTCAAAGACACCCACAATCAGCAAGAGCATTGATTTGCCTGATAATGAGTCCAGATAGTTTCCACAGGGTCCCAAGGTAGAATGCATCAATACCAATTGCTCTTAAAATAC
The DNA here is from genome assembly GCA_027564755.1 of Amblyopsis hoosieri. Classification (NCBI taxonomy): domain Eukaryota; kingdom Metazoa; phylum Chordata; class Actinopteri; order Percopsiformes; family Amblyopsidae; genus Amblyopsis; species Amblyopsis hoosieri. The sequence continues at coordinate 11,785 of JAODUE010000933.1, forward strand.
GTTTTCATTACACAAACTAGTATAGAGAATCAATGGTATTCAAAAGGAATACATTTGGAACAATACATACTCATTCAGCTGGGTTAAAATGTGTTCTGCGAAATACAGCCTATACAGGATGAAAAGTTAGTTTAATGCCATTGAGAAAAGCTTTGCTCTATGCATATTGAACATGTTGACCTGTTTTCATACAGTAGGTTTATGTTTATTTTATTTAAGATCACAATACACAATTATTAACAGGAGGACGTGCAAATGTGTACGATTTATAGGTTAATTTTTATCTAAATTCCCTGGCAGGTTTATGACTTGTACACATATTTGAGATGACAGAACTACACATACAAATCATACGCTGTAATGCCAATAACCACTGTTTTATAGATTATTAAGGAAAGAGTGATGAGTGAGTGATTAGTTATACTCAACAGGACTAAGTACAGTCAGGTGAAAACATTGCATCCAGACAATTGGGCAGGTCGGTTCAATTAGCCTACCCTAAGTTTGCTAGGATCACAAATATCGTTCTTGTAACACAGTAATGCAGCATTAGTAATTGTAATACTATTACCGTTTTGGAAATAGTAATAACTAGTTTTCTAAACAAGGTCATAATATTACAGTTACTAGTTACTAGTTACTGCCCAACACTGCACACGAAGGGCTGAACCCTAACTGACAAGTTCCCTGACACCCGTCGCCACTTCCAGTAAATTGCTAGGTCCAGTGGCAGATGACACAGGATGACACACATCGCACCAATTATAAAAAAGCATAGAAGCTCATATTGGCAGGGCAGGTAAGAGTGAAGCATGAAAGCCTTGGATCATGTAGTCTACCGGAGACCAGAGCAAAGCCAGACAGCCTCCACCAGAAGTAATTTAACAAGTTTCCTTGGTAAAGGGTAGACTTATTAAACAGCATTGGACAGAATGTGTTAAGTCAAGTCAAGCCAAGTCAAGTCAATTTTATTGATATAGCCCTTAATCACATTGCAGGCTCAAAGGGCTTTACAACCTACATTTAACATGGAAACAAACAACACCCCCTTAACCTGCTCCTCCCCCCGGGCAAGGAAAAACTTCCAAAAAACACATGGGTGA
>JAODUE010000935.1:0-12884 GCA_027564755.1 Amblyopsis hoosieri
CTCGGGATCCCCCAGTCAGAGCTTTCCAATGTGGCTCGGGAAAGGGAGGTTTGGGGTTCCCTGCTGGAGCTGCTGCCACCGCGACCCGACTCTGGATAAGCGGATGAAGATGGATGGATGAACAATAAGTAGAGCCATCAGAAATTAGCAAATGTTACATTTTTCCTTCTCTATGATGATTTATCTAGGGTAATCTGCCTGGGCAGTAACATAGATCCTCTGTTTCAGCAATCCAGGCTCTTTCCTAATCGATTGTTTACTGACACATCTGACAATCCTCTAGTGGTAGAAATTGTGCCTTGCTCAGCGGAACATCAGCGGTAGTTGTGGTTCACTTTCCCCATCAAGAACAGAGTGTCTGACAGATACATATTCCCTTGCCTCGGCAGGCAATATTTTAGTTCTTTATAAATAGTGTCCCCTTTAAAAACAACAAAAGAAATGTTTTTATGGAAACGCTTGAACATCACGGTGTAACACCAGGTCAGTTCAACACTATCAGCCTGTCCAGTTGGGATGCATTGTGATAGTGAATCTGTTTTAGTTCAGATGAAAGTGACAACAGGTACACTGGAGAGGAAACAAAATGACAACCTCCATAAGGGTTAGGGTTTTGCAGGGGGAGGCCACAGACGATTGCTCTCTCCTTATCCTTCCTAACTGATTCTTCTCTAGCTTTGCATTTGGCTAGTTCTCATGTCACTACTGGTAGCATGAGGCGGTACCTACAGACCATCCATGTACTGTAGATAGAAAAAACAGGAGTTCCTCATCGCAGTGGTTTTGGTGTGCCTGGTGCTCCTGGCAAATCTTCTGAAATAATTTGTTTTGAGATCACAACTCTGAGCTCATTCTCAATGTTTAGTCTATTTCGACATTTGCTCTTGATGTAGGCCACAGCAGAAAAGCCTGCCTCACAGATATGATGTGGCAATAGGCAGAAGTACTGCCACTGTTCTCTGGCCAATACGGTTGGGTCAATAGACAATTCCATCGTCCATCGCCGATGGCCAACAGCCATCACGATTTTGAGCAGCCATTGTGATTATTTTTTGTAATAAAAAATGTAATGAAAAAGGCTATTGTCCAGTAAACGTATATTGTAATTTCCACAAAAACATTACTTTTAGCCTACCTGGTTTGCGTCTGTCTCAGTAAATCAGAGGGAGTATTTGTATCGGCCCAAGGCCCAAGCTGAACCCTGCCATAGAGGCTAATTAGTCTATCTGGACGTATTTCAGGAATTTCAAAATAATTACATTTTTTTCTGATTTAGTAATGATAGACAAATAAATTGTGAAACAAAATATAATAATGAAGTTGTTCCCGATCACAAAACCTTTATTTAGAAAAATGAACAAGAATGGCTTTGTAGGCTAAAACTCAGGATTTCCATTTTAAATTCAAAAGTTAAGTTAACAATTCGTTTTACTGTGCAAAAAAGTGCAAAACAAATTATCGCATAGATATTTTATACGCAAAAAATAATTAAGTAAGCAAATCAAAAACACGAACATAATTAAAACGGGCCTGGTCAAATTTGAGTAAACAGGCCACATCAATGCTTTAGATAGGGCTACCTTCATGGTTTGAGATGGTGTTTTGAACTCAAAAGTTTAAATCTCAAGGTTTCTGGCCAGAAATACCAACATGTTTACCTTTTCTGGGTTTAATAGGCTGCAGAGTGGAGTAACAACACTACCCGCTGTGCTGAACACACGTTCAGATTAAGCACTGGTACCGATTATGCACAAATATTTACGTGCAAAGCTGGCCATGAGAGGGAACATTTTCCACCAAATTAGTGGGTCTTCAATCAATAGCCATATCCTGTAGGTACATCGACATCTCTGCTTCAGCTTTTTGATCAGCAGTGAGCATGATTGATGTAGTAGCTCTTTTCCCAAGGAGGCTGCCCAGTGAACCCTTTTTCTTCTTTGGCACGGTACCAACTCCGGATTCTTCTTCCTCTACTCTCACTTGACGCACCAGGTGTTGAACCTCCGCCTGTTGCTGCCGCCGCCACCAACTCTGCAAATAGTTCTGTTTTTGTGGCACTTAGCTTGTGGCTTCATGTGATCCCCTCTGTACCTTGGGTCAAGCATGGTTGCTTTGTGCATCATCATCCGGGTGACATCAAGGCCATATTTGCCTTCCATCTGCTCCAGGATGACTCGCTTCACATTAGCCGTGAGTTTGGCATTTTGCTCTGACTCCTTTAGCACACCTTCAAGGTGGGTTAACATGGGCAGAAGTGATGAAACCGTAACATAGTTTTCTGCAGAGAGAACATCTGTGAACTCCGCTACTGGCTTCAACCCGCTGTTAACCACTTCCAGAACACTTATGTCCTGCCATGTAATCTGTGGGAGTGGGCGGCGGCTTTTTTCCTGAACAAACACCCGTTTGGTGGCTTGCACCTGCTCCAGGATTCTCTCCACCATTTGCTGTTTTGAGCCCCAACGTGTTGCACAGTCCGTGATTAAGGAGTGCTGAGGGAGTTTCAGCTCTTCTTGTGCTTTTCTCAGCTCGCGTCTACTCCACCAGCTGTGGGGAAAAAGCAGTGTTGACAGCCCGGCATACCCCGAATGCCCGATCAGTGTTGACCTTCTACTGCTTAAGTGAGTTGTTTATGGCAATGTTCAGGTTGTGACCAAAACAACTTAACCACGGCCATTTCAATTGTCTGATGGCCGCCACAATTTTGGCACCGTTATCAGTGGTTATGCAGGATTTTTTTTCCTTCTATTTTCCAGTCATTTATTGTCCCCCGTAATGCATCTTCCAGGTTGTTCGCTTTATGGCTTTCCGGCATGAAGCTTGTTTGTATGCATTTCGATTCCAGTGATCACTCTTTTCTGACCTAATGTGCGGTCATTGACATATATGGCATCATGTTGCAGCTGGACTACATGTCAGTTGTCAGGGCTAAATATTCCTCATCTTTTAGCGCTGCTGAAAATATTTTCTCTGATATCGGTGTAAAACTTTGGGACTACGGTCTTCGAGAAGAATTTCCGACTTGGCAGCTCATACTGCTTGTCAAATGGCTGCAGCATGGACTTAAACATCCAGAATGGACGTTTCTGTCCGTCTTTAGCTCGTATTACATTAGCACAGTGGTTCTCAAACTCTGGTACGCGTACCACTGGTGGTACTCGTGCTTCCTCTGGTGGTACGCAGAGGAAATCTGATTTTTTTTTTTTTTTTTTTTTTTTTTATCTACCAAATTATAAAACATATCTACTAAGTTACTATAAATAAAAATACATTAACAATAGAACTGTAGATACCTTTTTAATATAATTAGCAGCTTTTTCCAGTACCCGCTAAATGCATTTGGAACTAAAAATAAAGCAATGGAGCAAACGCTTGGCTACGCACAAGGCCTTTTTCATGACAATTCGCTAAAGCTATATTTTGCTTAAGTACAATGGAAACATGTATTTCTAATTTAGGCTAAGTAACATTAAAGACTGAGGGCAATATGCGCTTCTCTGTTGGAAACGGTCCCCACGGGCATGACAAGGCATGGCGCAACTAGTGGGCTATTACGTTGCACAACTCATCAAATGTAAGGTTTTGGATCTACATGATCGGTGTACATTTATTGTAGACTATGATCTCCCAATCACTGACATGTGTCCGCTGCAGGTAGGCATATATGGGGTTTACCTGTCCGTCATTGCATGCCCCCATCGCCTTTGATTCATCGGATGCAATCGAAATAGGCTACCTACTTTTGTTCTCATGACCGTCACTAAACTATGTTGGGGATTTGCGCGATGTCTAGGCCTATTTAATCAAAATTCCCGAGATCTCTGGCGCGCTGCAGGTTTACGTCAACCTCGTAGTTTAAACATCTGCTTGCCATTGTGTAGTTAGCGCAATGCGCAATATAAGTCTAGGCTACTAGCCTACTCACGTTGAAGTTGCCTAATTGTAAGCTGTTGACACTTACGCCTGTAGCCAGTGACGTTCTCTCTCGGATTGTTGCCAGACTGTATTAGACCTAATTGAACGTTTTGGATTTTTTTCTGTGCGGTTGCTGCTCTCTCGGAGAACATTTCTCGGAGTATAGTTAAATGAGTGAAACAGCGCCCCGCTATGCCTACATATAGTATGTGTTGAATGTGTGGTGAAACGCGAGATCACTCCTACTGCTGCCTGTCCGCAACGATGCCAGGGCGAGTTTGCGTCATTAGGTGAAAAAAAAAAAAAAATTAACTGACTCATGCCACTGCCAAATTGATTTTTCAAAACTATGCTGAGGGAGGTAGCCTTAACAGACTGATATTACATGACAATAATCTTTCAGTAACGAAAGATAATAATAGCCTACATGTAGTAGTAGTAGAAGTAGTAGTAGTCTACTACTAGGCTACTAATAATAATAATGATAATGATAATAATGTGTAATTGTGTCATCAGTCATAATGGTGGTACTTGGAGAGCCAAACATTTTATGAGGTGGTACTTTGTGTAAAAAGTTTGAGAACTGCTGATTACTGATTACTATAGCCTATGCATTGCATATTCGTCTATAGGGTGAAAGTACCTCCATGAAGTTGGCACCCAATATGATAAGATTGTGAATAAAAGTATTAAGATTCTTTTGTGCACGCAAAATAATAATTTGTGCACAAACCATTTTAGAGAAAATAAACACTGTCTTTTGCAATGTACAGACGTCCTCAGCCTCCTATCAATGTTGTCAAATGTCATATTTAATATTACATTAATTTGGGCATGTTTGCGCAAACATGTCTGATCGATGACGATCAATGATGTCATCGGCCATCGCGATGTTTCAATGTAGGCATCGTGCGATGCAAGTTTGGTAGACATCGATCAACCCTTCTGGCCAATCAGCGGGAACTCCTTCTCAACACCAATCCAGAACCCAGCCAAGGTCCTTGTGAACTGCAACCTCAGAGTAGAGTCTGATGTTAGCTCTACGTACTGATCCTCCTCTTCAGTCGTGAATGTGACAGCTGGAGATGTGACGAACTCTGATCCAGTCATATTTAGTGGTATCATCAAGGGAGAAGTACTTGTGGAAATGTGTTTTCAAGGCTGAGAGGTGGTCTCTCACACATTAGCACTGTGCTTGGAAGGTCATTAGTTCAAATGAATGACTTGAGGTTTTCAAATGCATCTATGTTCCCCAGTCTTCTTCCCCATGTATCCATCTTCCTTGTGAAACAAACAGTGGATTCGATCTGTCAGTTGTGGCAGGTATGTGTTTGGGTCCTGTAACTGCAGATTCAACTCATTCAGCTTTTCAAACATGTCACTCAGGTAAGCCAGCTTCACAATGAAGTCTTCATCGATGAATCTGTCTGCAAGTGGACAGCACCTTCCCGCGAGAGAGCCATCGGCACTCACTGTGAAACAGCACTGCCGTGTACTCTGCACCCATGTCCTCACACAAAGCAGAGAAATTGCGAGATTTCATGGGCCTGGTTTTGATATAATGAACTGATCACATCGGTCAACACACTGTTAAGCGGAGGGCTAAGTTATTTGGATGCCAGCGCCTCACGGTGTATGATGCAGTGTGTCCATTCAGCTCTGGGTGCGACGTGTTTGATCAATGCACACAGCCCTCCCCGTCTCCCAGGCATGGCCTGTGCGCCGTCAGAGCAGAAATCCACACAGTCCTCCCATTTAAAACATTCTCCCCTCACGTAACTGCCAATCAATTAAAAAAGTTAATCAGCTGTTGTGCACATCGATCTGTACATAGTTGCAGAGTAGTCTATCCTCAGCGAGATAATTTGATTCAACGTAGCACACATAAGCAATTTAAAGACAGTCTTTGTTGCTGTCTGTGGTCTCATCAGCTTGTAAAGCGAAACGTAATTTTTTCAGTCAATTGCGCCTTCATATCGTTAGACATGTCTGAGATACGTCTTCCTATTGTGCTATTGGACAGGGGGATTGACTGCAGTTTTTGTGCACTTGCTTCATCAATCATGACAGCAACCATATCCATTGCAGCAGGTAGAATCAACTCCTCGGCAGTTGTTTGTGGCTTTTTGCTCTTTGCTATTCTGTATGCTACTTTATATGATGCCAGCTGTGGGTTGGTGGTGGGGAATGCAGTCTTCACAAATCTGGACTGCTGTCTAAAAAATTCCACTGGCTTGTTTGCATCTGCCGGGTTTAAAGTCTCAAGGTGGCGTCAGCAGCGAGCGTCTTCAGGCAAACCACAGACAGGTCTCTCCTCACCTCCAACCTCAGTTGAAATAATGCCGAGGGAAAGATACCCCTTGTCATATTTACGAGTTTTTGCTTTTGTTTTGTTTCAACGCTCACGGGGTGGATCGCAGCATCTGCTATTCTTTTTGATCCTATTAGGAATTTATCCATTTCTGTCAGATATGCTAGCCTAGCTAGGCATTTACCAGTAGCATAAATTATTGTAAATGGTATCTTAGTAACAACAGTTAGGCGCGCTTTTATTTCAGCTTGCGCGTTGCAGCGCGAACGGACAGCATGAAACTAGCAGTAGCTAGCAGTCAGACTACATTGTTTTGTTTGCACGGAATCTGACCAATATGGAATATTACAGTGACCAACCGCATATTTTGGCTCAAAAATTCTACGCTACATTGAATTATGCATGTGGAAAATTAGATTACACCGGTGTTGTGTACATCCACGAAACGGAGTCAGATTGTTATAAAATGTGCATCCAGGTCAGCATCCAGCTCAACATTTAGACTGTATACATATTAAATATTATATAAACATAATACAGTAAAAACTCAACGTTATTTTAAAATAACCCAATATGTTGACTTACCCTGCCGTGCAGGAGAATATCTTCACGTGTCAAGACTCAAGTTACTCTATTTACTCCAACAAATTATATTATAGCTCTCAAAAGCATATTGTAATGCTTTATATTATACTCTGTAATATTTCAGAACCATTAAACAGCTATTAATTCCTTTTAAATATCTCTCCCTGAAATCATTGAAAATTCCATTTACATGCCGAAGTTTGGCATAGCAACTGTAAACAAGGAACTGGATTAATGAGGACTTCAGTGAAGTTGGCACCCCATTTGATAGAATAGAATGCATGTATTTAGATTTGTTTGTGCATGCAAAATAAAGATGTGTGCACAAACCCTTTAGAGAAATTAAACATGTTTTTTGCAATGGTGTAACTGCAATGTTGTAACTGTTAGCTTATTGCATTCATTTGTGCATCATCTGTGCAACAAAGCAAACATTTGTGTGACATTATTTTACATTTTATTGATGTCATCATCCTGTTTATCTCACGCTGAAATGGGCCGGCTGAATTCTCTTATGCGTAACATGTACATTTGTTATTTCTCTAAAACCGTTTGCGCACACTTTTATTTTCAATACGCAAACAATGCAAACAAATCAAACTACTTTTATTAACATACTTGTCATATGGATCGCCAATTTCACAGACATATAAGAAGGAACTTCTTCGTCAGATTTTTTTTTGGTCATGATGCTTTGGCGAGCGTGAGAGGATTAAAAAAGTAAATATAATTATTATTTTAATATATCACACGATCCGACCTGCATCTTCTTCGTTTAACCCAGAACCCGATTCAGGACTGCATCACGCATGCTTCTGACTTGGGCGGCCTCTGACTACGAAGTCGGCTATTGAGATTTCTCCCAGTCCATCTCCCTGTGCCCATCCTGCAGTACTCTCCACTACGCGCCTCACACTCCACTACGCTGTATTAGAGGATGGCAGGACCTCATGGAGCCTGTTGGTCTGGTCAGACACATGCTGGAGGTCATTATGTAGGGCTCTGGCAGTGCTCATACTGGATATGCACACTGAAATGAGAACTGCTATTAATATTGCCAGCAGCAGAGGTGCTTATCAGTCATTTGAAATTGTGTGATTTTAGTCCCACTGGAACATCAATACTTCCCACTTAATTGTGTTTTCTGCATCTCTGAAAGGGGAGGAATAATGATTAGTGCAATTTATCAGACAGAACGCCCCCTCCCCCCCCATTGCTGATAGATGAGGCGGACTGCCACCTTTACATGAGCTCAGTAGTCTAAGCTCTGTCTTAATACTTGCATTACTGCCGTCTGTCCTGCTACGTTATTGTATAACACACACACAGCCTCTCCTCTGACCTTAGGTGACATTGAGTGCTGAGGATGGAGGGCTGGGGAGAGTAGTGAGTGATATTGCTGTTAGAGCTGATGTAATGCAGTCACCACCACTACACCAGCGTTCAGGGAGAATGCTGTCCATTTGAGTTTCTGACTTGCTGCCGTTCTATGAGCTAAATATTCAGCTCACATTCAGACGGTTCATTTTATGGTTTCTACAAATGTGTGAAATGACTGTAGATGATCAAGTTCTTGATGCTCATAGTTAGGGTTGGCACCGATACGATACTGAGATCGGAAATCGGTCCGATACTGACTTAAATAGCTGGATCGGTATCGGTGACAATTGGACAGTTTTAACCGATTCATGGGGCTAATCCAATTAAATTAATTTACATGCATAGGTCTACTGTCAAACATCAGCCATGTCTAACCTACCCAGGTCACACTATCAGCAGCAGGTTTCTAAAATGCATCAAAGTCCTAAAATAGAGATTGGCTGTCATTTCCTTTGCAACTTAACTTAAAACTTAATTTAACACTGGAATCGGATCGGTACCCTGTATCGGCCGATACCCAAAGTGCCATCCCTACTCATAGGTATCTTATCAGATCAAAGTCCTGATATTCAGCCCCAAAGCACAAGTTAACTAGAAGCAGGGTTCCCACGCTTCCTGGAGAACAGTTGACCGGTTTCACTATGAGGCTCTAGCATCTCTAGTATTGAGGTCTGTGGACTAGACCTGAAGTCTGTGGATGAACAGTCACAATGAACACTTTCCCCTTTAACCCACTATGGACTGATGGGACGTACACATTGCATCTTTCTTTACAGGGATTGCATTTGGTCATGTGATAATCTTTTTATTCACGTTTGCATTTAAATGCATTGTGATAGGCTGAAATGCATTGACAACACATTATACAGACTGAACAGTATTGTGAGGAACCAAGTGCATTTTTTTCCACCTTTTAATTATTTATTGTGGATTTTTTAATGCTATTATTGTATTGACGTATGATCATTTCTGACAAACATACGATTTTCATATGTTGATGTATGTGGATTTTTTATTGTGTTTATAAGTGTTTTTACTATTATTAAAGATAACGCTGTCAGCTCTACAATGCTTTTTATGTTGTATATGTATCTGCTACACAGGCTGAGAAATGTTTTTATTAGTAAAATATCAAATTTTTCATTAAACCTTCAGGATTTAGGGATTTAGTAAAGGTGATTCTAACCAAGAGAATCTATTCAAAAGGATAATTGACATTTTCATGTTGCAGGCAAAAAAAGGTTAAACCCTCTTGAATCAGTAAATTAAGTAATTTGTTCCAATTGGGGTGGTTACCTGAGGCATTTTTGAATGGATTCATTAGTACAGTAGAAGAAAGGCTAATTGTGAACTCATCTAATGTAGCTCTGTACATGTTTGTGTGTGAGAGACTGTATAGTGTGTGCGTGTCGACGCACGCATGAGAGATTTTGTACTGGTGAAGCATCGGTTGCAGCTGTTTTTGTGTGTGGCACTGCAATATTGGTCTGTGTGTGTAAGGGAGGCAAATCGTATAGAATAATGTATGATGGTGCTACACATGAAGAGGGACATTAGTAAAGCCAGACCTTACTCACTATAACCAAGCAACTCTGGTCAACTCTTCACCATGTTAACTCCCCTTTTTACTGGATGGGGCATTACATTGCACTTGCTCGATAATGTCCCGATAATGTTTAACACTTAACTGACTGCTTGTGCATGTGAGCATAATTTTGTTAAATTGCATTAAACAAATGTAACCTTACTTAAATATATAATTTCTGTTGCATGCATCAGAGCTTGACTGAAGCGTGACAATGACTTTGAATACTTCTAATGATAATCCCATGGTATTTGTTATTGTACCTTTTCATATTTTCCCAGGTAATTCCCAGATGGGGGCAACCATCGTGGATGCTTTAGACACTTTGTACGTCATGGGCCTGCGTGAGGAGTTCAAGGATGGTCAGGAGTGGATTGAACAGAACCTGGATTTCAGCGTGGTTCGTACCGCATACCTTTCTTTGAACAACTGAGATGTGTATTTGTTTTAATTTCACAAAAAGTTCCGTAATGCTACTTATTGCAGTAGTGTCTTTAATGTTAAATAATGGAGCTGCTCCTCACGCCAAGTAATAGCAGCCGACTTCTATCATTCGGGAAGTGACACTAGAGCCTGCCAGGAGGCATTCATCAAGCACATCCTTCTTCCTTTATCCTATCCTGCAGCTATTCTCCTTGACGACAGCAGCCTATTAGAGCCTAGAGCGACACAGTTGAGTGAATACCCTGTAAATTGGTAAACCGTCTTCAACCACTTCTCTGGTCCGTGCAGGGCTGGGAGGGAACACAGTTCAGGACCTTCTCCGTTTGAATGGGCTGTTTTTTCACATTCTTTTGAATATTTATTCCTGCCAGTGGAATGACAGCTGTGACACAACAGAGGCTGACAGGGCACCACAAAGGGTATTCCATTATACAGAGGACTGTCAGGCCCGCGTCCAACAGATACATCCCTGCTACTACCACTACTGTAGGGTGTGTGAGAGTGCCTTGCAGGGGAAAGAGAGGCCGACGCGTTCCACGGTAGCTAGGAAACACAGCTGTAGCCATGGAAACTAAGCTCTGGGAGTATAGAGAATATGCAGAGTAGGGGGAAAAGACCTTGGTTAAGTAATGCTAGCCTCATTCCTTTTGTATTGTTTATTTGTTGTTTGATAACCCATTGAGACCGGATGCAACATTTACTTGCTTCTCCCTTTTAAGACCTGATGAGACGCCGGCACGTTTTAGTCATTGTTTTCAATACACACGAGGATGAAATGCATCGTGCTTCCCTGAAATACACACAGGGAAGCTAAATTAATTATTTATTATGCATTGTTAGCATTTGTGTGGACCCTCAAAAAAGTAATGCTTAAGGCTGGAGATCTAATCTGCGTGATTGGAGTGACAATGACGCCCAATAGCCTACAGCAGTTTCTTTGATGACGAATTCTGACCAATTATGATGTGACTGCTGATGCTCACTGGGTGAGAGTGAGATAAATGTTTTAGGAGAATTACAGAGAGTTTGCTCGATTTCACAATGACAAATAATATAACCATTATTACCCACGCTGCAGCCAAACTGTCCATAATAATAATAATAATCATGGTAATAAATGACAATGGCGAAAATGTTGATACTGTAAAAAATAGATCATATAGGGTAGTAATAAATAATACTGTGGCCTAAAATGTATATAAATGTGTGTTGTGTATTTCTTCTTCTTTAGTTTTTTCTATTAATGTTCATGTGATTATGACAAAGGCAAATTATGTCGAATGAAAGTCGAAGGCTTTAGCACTCAAATTCTATTTTTCCCATGTGTCTAATGGTTCTATCTGATACAAAGGCTGAGAAATAACAGTTTTAGTGAATATTGACAAATCTGTTGTCAATAAAAGTTTTTCAGAAAACCCTCAGGTTTAAGGGTGTTTTTCAAACCATGCCTAATGTTTTAGAATACGCTTTTAGCCCGTTTCTGGGTCCGATTTGCCCCTCCCGACAATCGCGTGGTAAAGGCTGGTCGGAACAATTAATATTCCCAAATGATCCAGTAGTGAGTCGTTTACAGATCGAAAAGGATCGCTGCCGACTGTCTTGGAGGCTCACATAATTCGAATCCTAAATATCGACTTGAAATCCTATAGTGTGAAATGTACAGTGATCGGAACCCCAGCATAATCTCAGCAAATGAGACATGAGCTGACTGGGAGTCACAACAACATGGATGCTGGATACCAGTAGCTTCCTAGCTGTAGCCTACCTTCCAGATCACGCTGCACAAATATATAAGGCATGGTTTCTCCATTTGCTCAGCCATCACTTCACTTCATCCTAAATTTAGTTTTTCTGTGCAAAATATGTAGCGAGCTGAAGTGCTGCTATGGCAACGGCGATCTGTGCATTGACAGCACGATTGACAGTCCACCTCCCTGTTTGTTTTGCTCATGTTTGACATAAGTTTCTGTGAGATCCTATGTCCCTGGAATCGACATCCTGAAATCATTTGGGATAATCGCCAACTGTGTGGTCCTGCATCTTAACCTATAACAAATCTGTCAAATCTGTCGTTATGTCTATGGTGTCTGTGGTTTGTAGTCAGCATCCCTGTTCATAGCGGTTGCATGAAAAATGACATAACACACTGAATAAATAAACCGACTTATGTTTTTTTATATTTATATATTTTCCTTCAAAATGTCTGACTAATCTATAAAACCAATCAACGTCTCAGACTAGGATATAGTGAGCCTCATGTACGTACGTTAGTGAGCGCAACATGAAAGGGAGCGCAGACAGAATGCAGCTGGCGCACGCTATGCCATCGCATTTTACTTTCATGTACTAAACTTGCGACTGATCACGTAATCTGCGTTTGGCACCGCCCTCTAAACTTGGCGTTAACACAGCGAGTAGTCTGGTCTATGTTCCAGTCATATAATAATAATAATAATAATAGATTTTATTTAGCCTTTCAAAGCACTCAAGGTCATCTTACATTGCAAAGAGGCACAGAGATACAAAAACATTTGGCTGAGACATATACTATAATATCTGTAAATTGTGGCGCCCGAAAGCGAGCAGACTCCATCCATCCATCCATCCATCTTCTCCCGCTTATCCGGAGTCGGGTCGCGGGGGCAGCAGCTTCAGCAAGGGACC
>JAODUE010000936.1:0-12883 GCA_027564755.1 Amblyopsis hoosieri
GTATATACTGTATATATAGTACTGAGTTCTCTCTGCGCTCCAAGCAATGGTAACTTCCTCAGCTCTGTGTTTACAGAGGTGCATAAACGTCCTCTGCCGTGCACCTGAGTAAGTTGCACTTAATGAACGGAAACCGTGTAAAATTAACTCCATTACCGGGTTTCAAATAAAAACAACCCTGAACACTCCGCTCAATTTTCCCCTTCTGTGGCCCAGCAGGCAGAGTAATTTGGGCACCGCCTTTCCTTTTCATCATTCTCAAATTAAATGCACGGAATCTGATTAGCAGCTCGCCTTCAGACACACACACACATGTGAAATGTTAGATGAAATCTTAAGGCGTGCTCTGCGAGGCCTTTCGTATGCACGTCTTTTCCTCGGTAACACCCAGGAGGAGCTGAGAATATGTTGAGCACACATTTCTGCTGTGATTCATTTAGGACAATTACAAAAATGTGTATGTATGTGTGTGTGCACAGCAGCAGTCATACCTGCAAAACATCTCTGCTGGATGTGTGTAAGAGTCTTTGTGTGTGTGTGTGTGTGTGTGTGTGTGTGTGTGTGTGTGTGTGTGTGTGCGTGCACTATGCCTGAGCGTGTACATGCAGTGTTGTGTATGCACGAGCGCACACGGGTACAGTAGGCTGTGTCTGTGTGTGTGCATGCAGTGTGCTGTAATGAAGAATAGGCTCATTGAATTATTTAACATGTATATTTTATTTCTATACAGTGCTGATTTTGACTTCTTTTCTTTTGTTGGGACTGCAGAGGAGGTGTTGAAAATGTGTGCACGCGTGTGTGTGCCACACACACACACACACACACACACACACACACACACACATCTGGTTCCCTCCTTGTGAAATGAGTTGAAAGTGCCACAGCTCCTTGATTATTTAAACTTTATCTCAGCCAAATTAGACTGCACACAATAGTGTGTATTGTGTGTGCGTGTGTGGGTGCGTGTATCTTTGAGCACCTCAGAATACTAAGAATATGCTGACTTTTTTATGAACCTTATGTTAAAACTAGATATAATAAACTAGATAATTTCTAGAAAATATACTGGGGGGAAAATATAAAATGTGTTTGTTGCTAATTGTCTTGCTTTTTATCTTAAACCTTTTTATATATGCAATTAGTCTACTTTATGGCAAACTATGTTTCTAATTTGGTGTCTTAATATTGAAAAGACATTAAGCTACATTATTTATAGATAGTCTACCTGAGGTAAGGAATGTTTGAAACAACTAAATATAAAATAACTTCAGCCTTTCAGAAAGATTTAAAGTAGCCTACAAACATTGTGCAGCCTATAGTGGGCACTGGGCTATATATGGTGAGTGCCATGTTTAGCTACAATTCTTTCTTATGGCAAAACCAGCAGATGTACAGTAAGTGATTTTAACGTCAAATGCGTTTAATCTCGGTTAAAAACGGTTTCTCTGTTTCTGGTTGGACAGTGCACGTTTTCCTCCAGTCTCTTCCCTCATAGCGACCTGCTATGAGGGAAAAGGTTTCCCCATGTGGAAAAGGTATGTCCTCTCCGGTCTCGACGCATTGCGGGTTGATGTCGGCGGCAAACACAGATGCTACGATCACCATGCACACTTCACTTTGCTCACGTTACGCACCTGTGCGTACAGGGCAGGTTCATTATTCGATATTGAAGAGATCCAGGTCAAATGTGTCAACTAACTGCATCATTTACAGAGTATCTAACCTTCATGTGCCAGTGAATCTGCATTGTGCAAGGCATTGTTCTTACAGTAGGCCTAAATATAAGCAGCAGGGAAGTGACTCTTCACTACCGTGATCACCAGTGAAGTCTGTGTTATGCTACAGTAGTGTTGCCCTCTACTCCGAAAAATGGCAACTGCTCAATGACTCTTGGCACTTTCATCCTGCCATCAATGACTATTTATATCAGGGCTTTTAGGGCATGGCTAATTATGATCCACAGCACAAATAACATAAGCAGTTTATCTATTGCTTACACTAGACCATGAGTGTGTGTCCAGTTCGCAGTGTGGGTTTGAATCCCGTCCAACAAAACTTGGCAATCGCGCCCTTCGTGGTTTATTATTATTCCGTGAGGCCTGAGAAAATAAACTTCCCGTCAGTCACTGTTGCCATGGCATCCCTGGTTTACACGACAGTCACACAGTCGTGGTCCGGGACAACACAGCTGCTTTGCTGCCGATCACCTCTGTCAGCCCGGGACGAGAGCAGCTCACTCATTCATTACATTTCAATGTAGCGTCCTTCACCTGTGTTTCTTGCTTGCCTCTTGCGTGATTGTCCAATTAAAAGTTATATTGCCTCATTATTTTGTCTGCTCTCTACATCATCAAATTCAAATGTTAACGTTAATTTTAATGGCGGTCCCCCTCTCAGCTCCTCCCCTCCTCTCACTCAGCTCCTATTTGAGGCGGAGTCAGTCTCAGAGCTGGGGTGCAGTTTCACTTTAAGGATCATTAAAAAATGTATTCATTTTATGTTTAGGCCTATAACCAATCACGGTAATTATACTAGTTTCCAAATATCCATTTGCCTACACATAGGACATGTCTTACTGTACACTGCACATATTTGGCAGAATTGTGATTATTTGGTTACAAGACACATCAACGTTTTCACAAAGACATTAACTTCCCTTGCTATTCCCACTGACAGGCTTCGACATATATTTGCACATTTTCACTCTTTTATCCAGATTAAATCCTTCTTTATCGGACAATGACTTGTGGGCACGACACCCGGCAAAAGCACGGCGCTAACATGCTTGATGACAGGGAAAGTCA
This sequence comes from Amblyopsis hoosieri, assembly GCA_027564755.1. NCBI lineage: Eukaryota > Metazoa > Chordata > Actinopteri > Percopsiformes > Amblyopsidae > Amblyopsis > Amblyopsis hoosieri. The sequence goes on from JAODUE010000936.1 coordinate 2,805, forward strand.
GGTCTATGTAGCAGATGTCCAGCACAAATAGCTTATGTGACATACAGTAGTGATAGTGCTACTACTATTGCAAGGCTGAGACTACTTTTATCCAGGCCAGCATCAAGGTTTAATCAATCATGTCTGGTTTTATTGGGCTTAGTCTTTCCCTGTTCCTGTGAAGTGCTCCTACTCTTAACTCCAAGTTAGAGTAGGTGATTGTAAGATAATACACGTTTTGTCCAATTCTACCAATATCTCCTCAAATATCAACAATCTTTCTCCAGAATTACTGATTATACCTTTAATATCCCATTGTAGAAACACCGGAAGGAGGGCCTGCCATGGAGAATGCAACAGAGCAACATACAACACCCACATTGAAACATAAAACGGCATACTGTATATCTTTATACCGTCTTTAGATTTGTGACGCCCAACTGCCAAGTACGACAGTTGTCTGCAGATGTCAGCCATTACATTTGTGTGTCTTTTCATGGTTACATACAATTGGAAAAATATGTGGCCCCAGCTTTACGGTGAGACCACTGACACGTTCCGATTGGTTATTTTTAGTACAATTTATCACCAGAACTCTGTCCACCAGGGAAGGACTTCTATAATCGAATAATTCAAAACAACTGTCTGGGTTTTGAGGTGCATTTAAGGAATTTGAATGTTCCCTGATGTTTCAGGCCAGGCAGAATCTTGTGAGGTTTTTTGTTTGTGCAGGTTTAACATACAAACAATCTACAGTAAGGTTTCTACAGAGCAGCAGCTGAACAAAAAGTTTTTTTTTTTTTCATGTGCTTTCATCCTGTCCTGCAAATACTGGTCATGTAAGACCAAATCAACTTGAACTATGTGGATGGGGGTTCGTGTTTATACAATTAACTGTGTATTTATGTTAGAACCAACATGCTATCTGTTCATTAAGTACAAGTAGTATAAGTTTAAGTATACACTTCACAGTTTCAGATGTGTGACTGCACTTAAAAGCGTGAAGATGGGAGTACAGTATGATAAACACTATTCCTCTTTAAACACAATCCCGTCCTATTCCAGATGTCTTTGAGTTGAAATCGTACTGGCACAGACCGCATGGGAAAACACTTAAGAAGCTTCTAAAGCATTCACCAGCGGCGGGCGAGATGGGAATCCTTGTGGTCAGAGCTTGAGGTAGTGTTTGACGCATCTTCAGAACAAGGAAGAGAAGGGTTCTCAGGCCGTGGCAGACACTGTGTGCATGTGTGTGTGTGTGTGTGTGTGTGTGTGTGTGTGTGTGTGCGTGCATGCGTGTGCGTGCTCCAGCTCGGCTGGATCCTAAGCCAACAAATACACTTTAAAGACACAAATAATCGTAAATTGAGAACGTCACCTTAAAGCGCAGGCACTTTTATTATTGTAAGACGAGTTGTTGAACGATAGGCTGAAGTTAGTTGGGCCTCTTGGGAAGCCCGTGTTTCCCGAGCGCTAGAATCTTCTGCCTGTGCCACACAGGGTGGGGAAGGAGGGAGATTGGAGGGCGTTTTCCAGCCGCCCATGATTGATAGCAGATGGTAAACATAACCATAAACAAGACAACAATGTCTTGTTTTGTATCCTTCCTGTTTCACAACGTGTGAAAATAACAACCCCTAAACAGGACCTACTCATTATGTTTCGTTGACATGAAAACATTTGTATTTATTTATTTATTTTATTTATTTAAACTTTAATTATAACAATTGTTGGTTTGCATTACCGAGCGGTATCATGCGCTCGATTCCATTCAGCCAATCCGATGCGAGGGTGACCTCAAACCTGCCGGCCTGCCCTCTGTACCGTAGCACGTTCAACCTCATATGTTCACCGGCCTCGCTCACCGGCCTCGCACGTGCTCAGATAGGGCCTGCCGACCAAGCAAACATTCATATATTCCAATTAGACACGCAACACTTGGCTGGTCACACTGTGCAGTGAGAGAGGGGGGCTGCCCTGTTTTACATTTTTGTTTGTCTCTGCAAATTAATTTAGCATGAGTGTTTTTCTTCTTTACTTCTTCCTCTTCTTTAATTGCCCAAAAGAAACTTAACCCTTTATTATGTGTAATGTGTGTGTGTGTGCGTGTGCATGTGTGTGCATGCGTGTGCGTGCGCATGTGCATGTGCGTGCGCGTGTGCGTGTGCGTGTGTGTAAACCATTTAAGAACCACAAAGTAGATGTGTTTGTAATACACACTCTGTGAATGCAAATGAATGCCCATGCTGGTATTTCTATTATTGTAAATAGTTTGGAGCTCCAAGACAGCGACGGTTTGAGATACAGTACTCTTCTCTGCAAGCAGGCAATTACTGAGTCAACACTTGTGACTGACACGCAATCTGACATTCGGCACTTTACAATTAGAAGCACAGAGCGAGAGCCAGAGAAGTAGATAGAGATGAGAGAGAGAGAGATAGAAAAGGAGAGAGAGAGCAAATGAGAGAGTAAAAGAGAGTAAACCAGAGAAGAGAGGAGAAACATAGAGGGGGGGAGGGAGCATCTGATTACATGTAATCAGTTGCTTGTAACTAATTACAATAAAGCAGTAACTGTAATCCATTAGAGTTACCAGATAAAATAGTTGAATCAGATTACTGAGGACTCTAGGACTACTTTCAAATTTAAGGGAAGTTTGCAGAAGAAAAATGCATTTAAAAAATCGTCTGTTCTCTTATTAACCTTTCGTTAACGTCAATCAATAAGTGAAATGATTTAATTTGCTCTCCTGAGCAACATACATGGTCACAAAAATATAAAGATTTGGCACCGCCAAAGCAGTAAATTGCTTTGGATGGCATTTAAAAGAATAGAGTTTTGGTATTAAGTAATCTAAAAGTAATGTAAAATAATCAAAAAATTACATTACTGATTATAATTTTAGCCTGGCAATTAGTAACTGTAATGGATTACATTTAAAAAGTAACCTACCCAACTCTGCTGACCCCTCATCATTAGGGTATCTAGGTAGTCTCAGACCTCCAGAGCTTGTTTGAGGGCAAACCAGACACACAGGTTTACAGGGCAATATTCAGACATCTTACAGGACATCTCAGAAGAAGCATAGACCTAACTGGCCACAGCTGGACATGTTTCTCATCCATAAGCAGCCATACCTGTGGTTGTGAAGGACGTATGGGCGTGTGGTTGTTGCTACACATCCTGTGTAAGTGAGACTCACAAGCTGTTTTTGAACAGTCCACACCATCGTATTAGCGCAATTAACTTGAGAAATACGATAATGTCATTTAGATGGTAAGGCGATAGCGAGCAACATTTAGATCAACAGAGAAGAAACTGCTCTAGAGATTTTTTCCAAATGAATTAAATTAATAAGGCTTAAATCCAGACCACAGCCATACAACCACAGATATATTATTACACAGTTCCATTGACTTCTCCCTGGTGTGGAGGAAGCAGAGAGACCCTCTCGGCTGACGTAAACATCGGAATCATCTCACACAGGTTCTCAGAAGATAGTAAAAATGCAAAAGTGTAATGAAATCCCTGACCTAGTTCTACATGGAGTGTATATTCACCATGCACTGACGTTCCTTCAGAAATATGACCTTTGAATATCTTATTTTGGCCAGTCTGCCGCTGTGTTTATTTACTCAGCCTGTTCTCGGCCTAGGTAACCTGACCAGGAAACGGTCCTGCAGCGGTGGAGGCTGCAGATGGCGCAGACCGCAGGCTAGTGAGCGTACTGCAGGGGCGGAGCCCTGAGGCTGGGCCCCTGCAGTACGCTCTGTTACGCGCTGATCATGCCTGCTACTGTGTGCGTGTGCGTGTGTGTGAGATGCAACAGTAGGGAGTGTGTGTGTGCGTGTGCGTGTGCATGTGTGTGCATGCGTGTGCGTGTGCGTGTGCATGTGTGTGCATGCGTGTGCGTGCGTGTGTGTGTGATGCAACAGTAGGGAGTGTGTGTGTAATGTGACGGGTTGTTAACACATTGTTAGCGCGTTGCTAAAGCATCACAATCAGGCGTGTGTGGAGTTGTGGGGGGCTGTCAATCAAAACAAAGCTCTGTTTGCGCTTAGAAAGTCCTCTGGGAGCACATCTCTCTCTCTGCCCGTCTGTCTGCCTGTCTTATTGTCTCTCTGCCTGTCTGTCTGTCTGTCTGTCCGTCTGTCCGTCGGCGCCGGTGCCCTTTTCCACAGCCGCATCTGTTGCCGTTGCCATGACGATCAGGCCAGGCCAACAGAGGGAAGAATTAGCAGCAGCTGCTGAAATATGAAGGAAAAAATGTGAGAAATTGAAATGATAACCACATACAGAGCAACAATAATATGTCACGTGCTGTCCTGTATGCGCCACAGTGTGTTCTACATCGCCTCCAATCCTGCCCTGCACACACACACGCACACACACTCACACACACACACTCACGCACACACACACACACACACACACACACACATACCTATATGCAGGCAGGTTTACCAATTAATTTGTAATTCCACGGATAAAAGCTGATATATTTATATATATAATATTCTAATGCTGTGTTGGATGCTTAGTGTAATCCGATTACAGAGAATCTGACCAGGTTTTCATGTGTCATGTGATGTCTTTGTCATGTGTGTCAGTGTGTGTTTAAGTTACATGCCTCACAAAACAGGTACTTTGTTAATTAAACTGTATCGTTTACCACACCTTTGGCCATAATATTCTATTTTAATGCCAGGAGGTCTAATTTGAAGAACAGTGGAAACATACCTGGACTGTATTAATGCTCTAGCAGAAACGTCTAAGGCAAAGGGCTAATGCTAAGGCTAACATATAACAGCTAAGGCAAATGGCTAATGCTACGGCAAAGAGCTAATGCTAAGGCAAAGGGATAATCCTAAGGCTAATGTCTAATGCTAAGACAAAGTGTTAATGCTAAGGCTAATGGCTTATTCTAAGGCAAAGGGCTAATGGATAACAGCTAACGGCTAAGGCCAATGCTAAAGCTAACGGTTAACAGCTAATGGTTAAGGCTAATGGCTAATGCTAAGGCTAATGGATAATGCTAAGGCTAACGTATAACAACTAACAGCTAACAGCTAAAGCAAAGGGCTAATGCTAATGGATAACAGCTAACAGTTAAGGCTAATGGCTAATGGATACGTCCAAGGCTAATAGCTAATGCTAAGGCTAATACTAAGGCTAATGGATACCATCCAAGGCTAACTGTTAATGCTAAGGCTAATGGATAACAGCTAACAGTTAAGGCTAATGGCTAATGCTAAGACTAATGGATAACAGCTAACAGCTAACAGCTAAGGCTAATGGCTAACAACTAAGGCTAATGGATAACAGCTAACGGCTAAGGGCTAATGCTAAGGCTAATGGATAACAGGTAACGGAAAAGGCTAATAGCTAACACCTAAGGTTAATTGCTAATGTCTGGCGACAAAAAGGGAACACACCACGGTAATGCAATTTTTTTCTATCCAGAAGCTAAGCTAGCCAACATTCCTAAGTGATAGCCACAATTCCCTATCGTGTATCAACAATAAAATGATACATTCACTTGCAGAGAGTCAATTCGGTGAAAAATTATACATGTCTTTGGAGAGAGAGAGAGAGACAAAATTACAGTGCAGAAGCTTCCATTGACAACCTATAATTTAAGGCTCACCAAAAAAAAGAAGAAAAAAAAAGATTTCATGCCAAATTGTGTGGGCTCCTTTGAATGCTTAGGTTATGGCAGGCTGCAATTATCCAATTTCAAGGAAATGTCAGCAATGCCTCTAAGACTGATGCTTGCCGATCACCACGAGTAGAAAAACAGAAAGTAATTTAGAAACCAGTTTATTCCTTTTCACGAGAGTCAAGTTAACCACGTAGGGCTACTTTGTTTTGTGTGTATTTTATTTGTTATGACTATCAGTCTCCTTAAACAAAAATCTGTGAATTTAAACATTTCACATTATTATGAATGTTGCAAATGCAAAAAAATGATGCATGTCATTCGCTGGCCTGGTGATGTAGGAAAGATGTCCCAGTACAACCCGTTAGATTTTCTGTGTGAAGTGTGGGCTTGTGGTGCGCTTTGATCGGGGTCTATCCAAATAAACTTGACTTCACTTGATCTATACCAGTGGTTTTGGGGTAAGAACCCACCAACAGGTTGTGGGATGCTTTGAAAGTTTGGACAGAGACATTTTTGATTTATTTGTGTTACTGAATTTTTATTTATTTAAACATTTTCATAAAATTTAATTGTACTCATAATATTAGTGTCCTTAACCCTAACCATAACTTTGCATATTCCAGGGAAAATTCTGTGTATTGGTGGAACCATGAACCATTGGTCTATGGCCTATGTAGCTGATGGCATTGTTACCAAATGATCCATCATTAGCAGTCATTACACGTTACAGCAAGACAAAATGTAAACTAGGAAGATATGCAGTGTATTTTATCTCTGTGAAGGAAAACAAGCTCTTTAAGTACCTGGAAACAGTGTTGCAACCCCTCCAAGTGATGAACCATAATAACATGTAGACAATGTCTTTCTGAAGGTCATGGCTAGAAAGGAACTACTTGAAGATGAGAACTACTTATCTACAGAACTAATCCATAAATAGTTGAACAGTCGGGATAATCAGAGAGAGAGAGAGAGAGAGAGAGAGAGAGAGAGAGAGAGAGAGAGAGAGAGAGAGAGAATGATGTCAGATCTCATCAAATATCATTATACACTGTTGGCAAAGCTGCCCTGCCCTCAAGACAAGGGTCAGGGGAATTAGGGGAGCAGCTCCCGACAGCTCCTCTCGTTGATCCAAGCTGTTCAATCAGGGCAAAACACGGGCTTGAGACCCCGTCGTAAACCTCAGCACACCTCCTCGGATGGCCTGCTCTGCTGTTAGACCCAGGTGGTGTGTCCCGATCAGATCCTGAAGCAGCTTTGCAGCAGGAGGGTGGGAGGGAGGGAAAACATCTGTCCGGAGATTGCATTTTTGTAAGACTGATTAACCAGCGTAAAGCTTGTCAATCCCCACCTTGCCAGGGGAGTTTCAAAGCCTCATCCACCACAATGTACGTGGGATAACACATGCGTTTACATCACCCCGCTCCCAATCTGCTGCCATCTAGGGGCAACGCGCAAATATAACGTCTCCATGTGCCCGCTCCCCCCGGCAACCGCACTGCTGGAGCTCCTGGCACCTGTCAGCAGACCCTTTTAGCCAAAACAATGTCCACATTAACACAGTTAACTGTGGCGTGTGGCGTGGATGGTGGCAGGCAGGAGGACAACCGTAGGGTCTCACACTCAACTCCAAGCCTCGCCCACTGACACCAAGCCACGCCCACACCTGGGAGCGTAGGCCGGCAGATAAGAGCAGACAAGCTGCTGTGATGTTGGGAGGGGAGGCAGCAGGCCAAGAGGAAGATGGAGGAGGGGGGGGGGTGGGGGTAGAACTTTACAGGCCAGCTGTTTTCCCTCTGGTCCTCAGCAGGTTCTTCACAGCACTGGGCTGTTCCTCGTGTGACCCTGGGGGAGCTACAGTGTCTTCTCTCCGAGTTGTCATGGGAACCTGGATCTGGCAGGAAGTGTCCTGCTAAGTGACGCTCAGCTGTAAGAGTATGTTCCAGATCATACCTTCTGTTCAGGGTGCGTCTAAGCACTGTAACATGTTTATCAACTCTCCTCTCAGTGGCAGAAAGCTGGCCCACTTTTAATACTTGAGCAAGATGGCCGCCTCATAATTCTCTAATAGAAAAGACATAAAGTAGACTAATAGCTAATACGAAATTAGCCCGCGAGATGTCCGTGACAATAGAAAAAACATCTTGAACCCCAGACCGGACTGGAGCCCCTACTCTCTCTGCAATGCCATCTCCTTCCTTGGGCCTGCTTACGCAGCTCCTCTGCTCTGCACTACGGAGAATCTTTCCAGAGCATCTGCCTCATCTGCCCTTAAAATTCTCTCATTATTCTTATTCTGACAGCTATTTTACATTTGCCCTTCAGATCTGGAGGTATTTCACGTAACACGGAGTATGTGCTGAACGTAACACACAGTATGTGTTGAACATAACACACAGTATGTGTTGAACATAACAAACACAGTATGTGTTGAACATAACAAACACAGTATGGGTTGAACATAACACACACAGTATGTGTTGAACGTAACACACACAGTATGTATTGAATGTAACACACAGTATGTATTGAACTTAACACACAGTATGTTTTAAACGTAACACACAGTATGGGTTGAACATAACACACACAGTATGTGTTGAACGTAACACACACAGTATGTATTGAACTTAACACACAGTATGTGTTGAACGTAACACACAGTATGTATTGAACTTAACACACAGTATGTGTTAAACGTAACACACAGTATGTGTTGAACGTAACACATACAGTATGTGTTGAACGTAACATGGAGCTTGGTCTCATTACATAACATTGGTGTGTTCTACACATTTAAAGAGAGAGCATTGTGAGGATCACGTGGGGTATCAGCTGTTTCTTCTCCCACTGGAGGTGGACCTGCATGATGTTGTCAGCTGTGAGATGGGGGGGGGTCAGGGTGTAGGCCCACTGTATGCCGAGCGCTAAGCTAAACGTTCTGCCTTGTTTGCAGTCACCAAAGCATAGGCTCTGGGAACATTCAACGCGTTTCCCGTTGCATTACCTACCTCGGTGCGTGTAACGTGACCCAGATGTCTCTGAGCACTAAATCCATTTTTACTCCCTAACGCAATCGCCGTGCACACACGGGTCAGCGCTGCCTGGCTCAGTGGCTCCATGCCATGTGTTGATTTACGACAGTCACTTAATCCCTTTGTTTGTACATCGTTTGTAAGCGTGTCCTTTTTTTGCTAAATAAATATTGGTAAATGTGTCAAGATGAGCCCACGTTCAAACAGACCACCTCAGAACGCTGCAGATTTTTTCTAACCCCCCTTACAGTTAATGAAAGACTCCCCTGGTATTATTTATGTTTGTAATCTTTACCTTTTTATACAATGGCCATGAGTATGAATACATCATCACATTCACACGAATACGTTGTTCTTTAATGGCATGTTTTGTTGTTGTTGCTTGAGCTTAACGGTCTGGCAACAATCTGCTTTAGTGTGCTATATTTAGCCCCCATAAACCTTCACTCCTGAGAAACCTCTGGAATATTTTCCCTCGCTCTTTGCCTGTCCCCTCGCAGGCCACAGGAGGAACGCAGGCTGGGCTGCTCTGCTTCCCGGTGATGTCACGGAGCCTGGAGGCTTGAACGAGGGTCTCGGCGTGGGAGAGGAGCGTTGGGAACGTGGAAGGCTTTGGAGTGTTATGATAACATGAATCAGGCCCCCCGAGCAATGTCCTCCGCACATTTCAAGCACCTAGGGGGTCATTACTTCCTGCGTTCCCCAGCAGGGAGGGATGGGAAGGTCTGAGACAGGAAACTGCCCTGTCCGAGCTCCAAATTTTGACGAGTTGAGAAAACAGGGGTGTTTGGCCCGGCACGCTCTTTCCCAGGGTGAGCAGGCTGCAGGATGTAATTTGTCCTCTTCAGTCTATCACGCTGATATCAGAGCATCAGCTCTTTAGCTCAGGGTGAAGGTCCCTTGTCCAGAACAAGAACCCTGTGCTTGCTGCATATTTTCCCATGCACCGCAGGTCAACATGACATCGCCTCAGACAGAGGTGTATAGCACATCAGAGGCCCTTCATACAGGGAGTTTGGCTGGGCAGTGCAAGAGAACGTCGCTGTTTTAAAACACCGTTATGCTTTTATATTCTGTATATTTTTATATTCTATATAGCAGCTTGTGTCTGTTGATGTTCACACCCTAACTGACGCGAGCCACGTCTTCTCTGGGGCATGACTCATGTTGAGAAGTGGCAGTTCTCCTACATCAAGATAGCGTCCAAGCACCTTGATCCAAAGACTTACTCAGCTCCATCACTAGATAAGAATAGCAGCGCCTAGAATACTGATCCCTGGGAAACTCCTGCGTACTGGGCAAGCATGATTACTACAATATATATATATATATATATATATATATATATATATATATATATAGAGTATATATACACACACACACACTCGGCTTCTAGCAAAGTTACT
>JAODUE010000937.1:0-34635 GCA_027564755.1 Amblyopsis hoosieri
ATATATATTTGTGTTTTTTTTTTTTTTTTTTTGTTTGTGTGTATATGTCTATATGTGTGTGTGTGTGTGTATATGTGTATATGTGTGTGTGTGTGTATATGTGTATATATGTGTGTGTATATGTGTATATATGTGTGTGTGTGTGTATATATATATGTGTGTGTGTATATATATGTGTGTATATATATATATGTGTGTATATATATACGTGTGTGTGTATATATGTGTGTGTGTATATATATGTGTGTATATATATATATATGTGTGTGTGTGTATGAGGGTGTGGGGTGTGTCTGAATCAGCTTTTGCTATTTTAACACGATAAATGTTCAATGCGCCAGCCGCTCAAAAGGGTTGGACTCACTCTCTTCATTATTCATGGGTGTGTTTTGGGCGTAACATACAATAAACCAATATGAGTTTCATCTCCCATTCTCTTTTTAAAAATCCAGGAGCGCTTGCATCATAGGCGGATTGCTATTATTCTGGCAGGTTTGTGAAAGCGCTGGAGCAGACCATCTAGGCAATAGTGAGATCCCTAAAATATGTTGATGTAAGCTACGCAATAGAAATATTTAATTTTCCTCTTTGAATGTTTAATAATTTGCATGTTTCTGCGCTTGTGTGTAACAAGCAACATCTACGTGCTTTGGGCACCCGCCGTAGGCGATACTATCTTCATAATGAGCCGGGTGTTGACATTAGACCAGGTTTTTACTGGTCAACCGTGCAATCACTTTTCGCTGCCTCAAGATAGCAATGCACTAGAACACACCGTATGTTTAGACAAACACACCCACTCAAATGGGTACAAGTGCATTTGCTATTTGAACAATATGGGCGCTGGACAATGGAAAATGGACAATGGAAAATGACAGCTGCGTCGGTCTGAAACTAGCAAAGATACTTGCGTTCCCGCTTTGCGCCGCATTGCGCCAGGTGTAAGATAGGGCCCCTTGTCTCTGAGGGGAAAGTCCATCCTGTTGGAAGCTCTGTGTTGTCTCCCTTTGTAATAATTCCTCTGGTCTTGTCAAGCGTCTATAACTCTGGTTGGTCTTTTGTTTTCAGACAGCAACCTTCGTCTGTTTGTCAGCAGAGATGGAACCACTGCACTTAGCGGGATTAGGCTTGGGAACAGGTGAGCTGTTTCATTCTCTCTAGCAGCAAACATTTTTTCTGTATTTCTTAAAAATCGTACTGATTCTTGTGGAAAAACACTACAGGAAAACGTTGTGTCTTTTCTATTACAAGACACACATACTTACCCAGAATACTTTCTCTTTCCCATCAGGGTGTCTGCGGGTGGTTACGAACCTGTGGTGATAGAGACCCATTAGATTGTATAGCCAGAGAGGTGGGGCAACCAGAATGCCTTACTGTCTCCACTGTGCCTGGTTCTCCATGGTTCTGCCTGTTTCTCTGTGGTTCTTCATTGGTTTTCCCAGTTCTCCGGAGCTCCAGCTGGTCCTGGTGCTATGAGAGGAGAGTAGGGCTTGTTCACTGTCTGAATGCTTGTAGCTGTCTGGTCACAGTTTGCACTTTATGTGAAATTGGTAGAGTTGGAACATTTATATATGAACACTCTTCAAGTGTTATATGCTTGTGTTTCTTTTTCTAGAATTAGCGATGTTGCTTCAGTCTTGTCAGCTGTGTTCTAGCATTAAGGCCAATTTAAGATTACATCTACGCCCTATCCGTATGTTACAGCTAGCTTTGATGCAGAAGGATACGTTTGCCTTTAGGGGTGAATCACTGCCTATGTGGTATTTACTTTATTTTTCACCTCATGTCTATACTGCCCCACACAGGCAGATAACTGCAATAACACCTTGCATACTTACACTTATAAAACAATACTATTATCTATGTGTATACAAATGCCCAAATGATGTATAATACCCTCCTGTACCCGAGACAATTTCTTCAGCATGATAAGCTTGTATTCACATTCCCTCAGTTATGTCTTCTCTGCAGATTAGTTAGAATCATCACTATAGTTGTGTTTATGAGAAACTGTTTTAAAAGCCTGCAGCCAGTTGGTTATCTGTGGCTACAAAGCACTGTTGATTCAGTTGCTTTTTAACTGTTTGTGTTTTTATTATTTTGACATGAGTCAGTTATGCGGTGGTGTCATCACTAACTTGAGGGTCAGAGGTCTACAGAGGAATCCTGTGCCTTTTTAAAATATCTTAGAATTTAACCCAGGGATTATTAAGGATGGTAATGTTATAAATAGCACAATAGTATTTTCTTAATTGATTCACTTATGAATACAGGCACTAGTTTTGCACGAACATACAGTATATAGATTTTGTATAATAAGTTTAGGTCACACATGTGGAATGGGTGCAAAATTGAGACAAATACATACACAAGGCTACAACCCAAATGCAAACTACTGCATTTGACCAAGCCTCAGAAATGTGACCATATCCTGGAGTTTCCCAGTGTGCTTTAGGCTCTTCGTGTGGATGTGGTGATGTGTGGATACCGGTCCCTGTTGACTGGGGAAACATGGTATCGCTGTTCCAGTGCCTCTTTTTAAATGTCTTTCTTTTGAATGACCCTAAAGCACAAAGTTACTGCAGGGTTGTGGTGATGTAGAAAGATGAATACAATGTGTGGTGAACATATCTACAGTCTATAATATACAGTATATAGGCTATATAATGTAGATTAATACTAAGGTATGCCTGTAATGTACGTGATATGAATGTAATAAAGTGAATAAATCCTTTGTATTCTTTGTTCTTAAAACTAATTTACTAACCATGAATAAATCTTGACAGTTGCTGGGTGCAATATCAGGTAGTTTTATCACTTCGCACACACATGATAAATGGTTATTAGGTAATTAGAGTGGTCTATGCTTCAAATGTGTTGTGATCAGCAATACAAATTGAAAACAACCAATAAGGTGTCACCACCCTAACTCAATTTACGTAGGCCTACAGGTTAACTGGTCTTTAAATGAGTAAAACCAAGTAGGTTGATAAGTAGCTATCTTTGTTAACTCAAGACCTGTGTGCTACATGTGTTTTTTCTGGCCCACATACAGTAAAAGCAGAGAGATTTACACATAGAATTATAAAAGCTTTGGTAAAAGCTTTGTTCAATGTTTAGTCCTGGGCAATACCTATTTCCAACACAATGAGGCGCTGTAGCATTGTTAAGAGACAATGTCAAGGCACTATGAATGAAGATATACTGTATAATTCAAGACATTTCTTAACTGAGCATAAAGAAAAGAAAATATTCCATCCAGGTGCCACTGTTTAAGCATTTATTTCAGAATTTCAATAGTGAATATTTTTCCCCAAAAAAGACTTAATAATTGCCTCCATGGATATCTGTAGAAATATGTAGTGAGATTGTTTGGGTAGTATAAATATTGTAGCAATATTGTAAGAATTGCTTATTAAGCACGGTTTTGAGGGCTACTTTTGTCAAAACACTACACACAATTCACACAACCACATAGCAGAACACCTCAGATCTTTTGCAAAATGAAACACTTCATTCAAAACTACACAATCATTTGTAAAAAGTAAAAACCTAATTTTGTCACCGTATGGCACACACATGGTTCATATGATCAGATTCTGTTTGAACCAGTTAAACACTGCTTTGCTCAATCTAAAACACTATTAACATTTGTCCTTTCTAATGATATTGTATAGTCTAGGTTTGATTTCTTTTCAGAGATATTTTATAGTAAATGTACAGTATATTTTGATCAAATAAAACACACCAGTACTGCACAAATATATTCCTCACCACAATGTAAAATCAGACAATACATCAATGCATTCCAAAGGTTACATTTAGCACTGGAAATTACAGTAGAACAAAACATATTCTTATATTCTTATATTCATACTCATATTATAGTATAAGATCTGGCCTTTGCATTCCATTCAAATCACAGGCTATGTCCTTTCTCACAAGACAGCAAGGAAATACTTTTCTAGGACGGGGTATCCATCCTTGCACAGACTCTGCATCAGTTTGGTCGCATGCCTTCTCCATGGCTTGATTGAGAGGTATCTGATATACGGAGGAGAATGTGGTGGCCCACATATTCACATTTTGTAAGATGTAAGGACCTATGGTCCATGGTGGTGGTCACATTCTGCATGATGCAACATTGTGATGTTACCACCGTATTGGCCTGGGACATTCTAAATACTGTAGATCTGTGGCCAATTATGTCTTTCTTCATCTTACAGTACTGTACAATGTTACCTTTAGGCATGGGACGATATGAAAAAATGATATCACGATTATCCTGGCCAAAATTATTGCGATAGACGATATTATCACGATTTTCTATATTCAAATTGTTTTATTAAACTCTTAAAATGGCACAAAAACATACTGGAATCACTTAATCTTACATTTATTTAAGAAACAATCATTTTTATTATCATGACACATATGCACTGTACATTTTTTGTGAGATTCTTTTTGTTTTGAAACCAGTATTTCAACCAATTTGATTTATATTTTATATGTGTGGGACCCAATGGGCAAGGCGAGCCTTCAGCCATGGTGGTGTTTGACTGGTAAGATGCAGGCTAATAAATACATTACTAAATCAATACAGACAGCTTTTTTCAAGTCACTTGTGAAAATATTCACCTATGTAAGGATAATCATGATTATCACGATAATGGATTTTCACCACGATATGATTATCGTCAGTATTTTTTCGCGATAAACGATAATATCGTATATCGTCCCATCCCTAGTTACCTTCCATTTATGTTGCAGCAGGGAAACTCACCTGTTGCCTTTTCATAGTGTTTATGGCTGATTGGTGAGTTTAGAGTTAAGCACCTAAGTGTCTGTTCACCTGATGGGCGGGTTTGATGAATTGTTTATAGGTGTGGTATTTTGGAAGGCAGTGCTTTGAACTCGCAAAGAAGTGACATTGTGTAAGATTGAAGTGTCTAATGTAGATTGAGTGTGTTTAGTATTTTGCAAATAGTTGTGTGTAGCGTATTCACATATTATTGTATGGACTTCTGAGTAATCCTTGCATGTAAGCCTAGGAGGAGCCAAGTCAGGAGGATAGCATCACAAACTGATGTGATGTCAGAATGCTGTTGCTGCAGTGCTGTAAACAATATAGGAAGGTGTGTTGTTTCCAACCAGGACACTAGAAGTTGAGGAATATCCTGGGTATCCTTGTTGAACCTCTTCTGGTGCTGGAGGAAGAACAGCCACTAGCACAGGGTGGGCAATCCTGGTCCTGGAGGTCCGCTGTCCTACATGTTTTATATGTCTCCCTGCTCCAACACACCTGATTTAAATGAATGGGTCGTTATCAGGCTTCTGCAGAGATTGCCAGGACCAGGGGTGTTTCTCGATGTCAAGGATGCTTCCTTGGTAGGGCGGATCCATCCAAGTGCCTTCCTAGTCGGGTCCTTCCGAGGCTAGGAAAGACATTCGAAGAACACGTAATGGAACGGCCTAGCTAGTGTGCAAGATGACGTCATTTAAAAAAAGTCACACCTTCAAACACATTATGCTTAATTAAACCGCGCGTTTCGTTTTTAAATAACAGTTGAAAAAACAATGGATCGTGCTGTTTTGTTGTTAGTTTCATTTTGCACCATTTTTAAATATCTCCTCTTCTGACGTTCGCACAGGATTGTGGGTATTTTTAGACCGCGAAGGATGCACTCATGCATCCTTCAAAATCCTCTGATCGAAGGACAGAGTGGTAGAATTCTAAAGCACTCTAGACATTGGAACGGCACTTTGTCGAGATTTGATGACGTAGCATCCTTGAAATCCAGCCGCTAGGGATCCTTCCTTGACATTGAGAAACACCTCAGGATTGCCCACCCCTGCACTAGCACATCATCAGGGGAGAGCTGGTAGGCTTTAACCAGGTCATGTGTGAGCAGGAGCAGGGGGCTTATCACCCAACAGTGATAAGAGACACCTAGAGAGATAAGACAACCTAGCATTTCATTATCTTGCATTGCTGCTGCTGTTTGAGTTTTGACAAATAAACTTTGCAGTCTGCCATACTGCCACTATTTTCATAAATCATAACCCTCAGTCAGGGCTATTCAACTCCGGTCCTGGAGGGCCGCACCCTGCATGTTTTAGATCTCTCCCTGCTCCAACATACCTGATTCAAATGAACAGGTCGTTATTAGGCTTCTAACAACCTTGAATCAGGGAGAGATCTAAAACATGCAGGGTGCGGACCCTCCAGGACCGGAGTTGAATAGCCCTGCCCTAAGTCATGACCCTCCCAACTAAACTACAAATATCAAAATAGAGTTTTCCACTTTGCTCCTTAATGTATAGATATTATATTATATTATATTATATTATATTATATTATATTATTGTATAACACTGGACAAAGGTATGTGAAGTTATCTGCAAGGCTTGCCTAATGTTTGATTCATGATTGTACAGATACATTGAAAAATCATTTAAAAAACTTGGTTTATTTAATCGCTGTAAACGACCTCTAGATGGCAGTGTGTCTTTAGAGAAATAGACCTATGTTTAAAATCTAACTGTATTTGTTCTTATCGGTAACGGCGGAACTTAAAAATAGTTATCTTGATTAAAAATATAATTTATAATAAATTCATATTTTAATTTCTAAGAAGTGAATTTACGTTTACAAAATTTATTTATAAAATAACGTATATAAATTACAATGAAAGTTAGAAAGAAAATTAGAAAGAAAGTTATAAATATTCAAATCAGCTGTCGTCCACTACTCCTGACAAGAACACTCTGAAATGTATAATATAAAATACCAAACAGTTAGCACCGCAGCAAATGTTTTCTATGTCAAGAAACGAGTAATCATTATGTGCTCTTGGGATCCCACCGGGCGCGTGTGGTTCCGGCTCGACGCACCTGACTATCAGCGTTGGAGGCCGCGTCAGCCGGAACGCGTCGCAATCGCATCACACACTTGCCCGGTCTAATTATTCAGTATTTCCTTATTTGTAGGCCTATTCACAGTAATGTTGATACATACTTCAGGAAAAAACACGTTATTTTACAAAAGAAGAATAAGATGGCTTGTGAAAGTCAGTAGGGTTCATGTATTGGTTATATTTGACTTAAAGCCAGATAATCTTGTACTAATTCAATAATAGAATTATGAATAATTACTTCGTGAAAAAAATTAAGTACAATAATTGAATAAAGATAATTAATGTATACTTTTAAAATCAATATAATATTCTGTCTATATAAAGATGAATGTAACATGCTTGTGAGGGAATAGGTTCACCTCTGACTGTAAACCGGATTTGTCATTGTACCTCGATTGTCAGGTGAAACTGTAAGGTTAAACACCTATATGAAGATGTGCAATTCTGAGACGTCTGTGTGAAAGTACCAGGATGTCGGAGTTGTTTCCTATGATCCTGAAGACAATGCTGCATCTCTACACTCATAAACACACATACACTGAAAAAGTATTCCCTTATTTCACTTTTAGAAGCTTTATTAATTATTATTATTATTATTATATATATATTTTTTATTATAATTATTATTAGTTAATGTATAGGTGTGTGTGTGCGCGTGCGTGCGTGTGCATGTGTGTGTGTGTGCGTGTGTGTGTGTGGAATATATTCTACAGAATATTTCTATAAACTGTCTGTTGTTATTCACAGCATTCAAACTAACCCATTTTGAACAGGCCTACATTTCTAATAACTATCCTTTATTTTTTGTGTGTGCAAATGTTCAGAGGTTCATCTTTCAAGGAATCTGAAAATGTGAAAATTACATTGATGTCAATGTGTTTTACTGAACTGGCGAATAAATGCTTTTTTAAATCAACATTTATTATTTTGTTTATAAACCTAATGTATAACCCTTGTGATACACAATATACATACTGGGGCCTTGCCTATAAGCCTTGGTTGAAAATAACTGTAAAATAACCTGGCAATGATCTTCCTGGACTACAATCTCCCATGTTAAGAATGATCACAAGCTTCTGAAATCTGCCTGACATCTTGACGGAGAAATCCTCCTGGAGCACAGCAGCCATTGGTCTAAGAGGAAACACATTAGCATGTTCTGCATGCATATATTGACTGCCATTCATATCTTGTGTACATTTCCAGTTGTATGTGAGAATAATCTTCCAATTATTATAATCATTTTGTATTTGCAGTAATAGTTTGTGTCACTCCCACACACATGTTCAAGCATTATATATCAATTGAATGTTCAAGCATTATATATCAATTGAACAACCAAATGGAATGTTTCCCAGAAAAAAAAAGACCTAGTACTCCTCTCCTTCCTCATCGCCGACACTGTTCTGAATTATCTTCCAACAGTTGGTCAACCAAATAGGTATACCCCCCCCCCTCTCTCTCTCTCTCTCTCTCTCTCTCTCTCTCTCTCTCTCACACGCACGCGCACACACAAACATCAAACATTAATCTAAAAAGGACAAAAGATAAGCAGAGATCACACAGGCGGTATTTTTGCAACCAAAATTGAATGCACGCTCTCTCTCTCTTTATAGATGCCAGTGTGATTGCAAGGAGAAGTAGTTTATTGTTCCGCCCACAACACAGCACTGCGTGACGCTCAGTATTATTCCTCCTCATCTATGGCTGTAGCACTGTACCTGCAGCTCAGAGCAGTCCAGTGCACGCGCCGCGGACCCGCTTCATAAAATATTATTGCCGACGACAGAGCACGGACCGTGTAGATTGCCTGGTGTTGACAGTGATGTTATCACAAGTAAATGGCAAAAAGCATTTGGCATCTTGAGTGAAGCCAGACAGCTAGCGTCTACAAAAGTCTAGAATTATTATAAGACTGGCACAGACTGGAGAGTACCTTTATCGTAAATCGACGGACGGAATGACTCGTAATCTGATAGTAATACAACTGTGTTTCAATTCGGCAATAGGCAGGCACTGGTCTATTCCGTAAACAGCCCAGAAGTCGTGAGAAAAATGGGATTCCTGCACCAGCTTCATCTCTTGCTCTGGAAGAATGTCTCTCTGAAACGGAGGGGACCGGTAGGAATACATTTACACTTGTATTCGATTTTACTAGTAAAGATTTGTAAAATTCGCTTTTTTATATAGTGTCATGTCTGCTGTGTCCGTGTTTGAGAACATCGGATGGGCGTCGATTTATCTTCGTCCGGAAAACAAGACTGCTGCATTGCCTACAGGCAGATGTCGGCTGTTCTGCCGCTACTGTACTACTGTGTATTGGAAACTCTATCGCAGGAACCGGGGCATACATTATAATAAACCACATGCAATGAAGCTGGTGGGTTTTGCGATTATGATATTGAATTTGGTTTTAAAGTGTGCAGCCTACATTCTATAGCAAACAGGTTGCATGAAGCCTACATCTGACAAACAGGTTGTTGTTGGAACTACCGGTATACTCGTGCTCAGTGACAGGATAGGCTACGTTTTCTGTTAAGTGAGTGTTTTTAACTAGCCTACATCCACCGAGGTGGCTGGCCTTTTTGTCATAACATAATATCCTAATAATATAACATGAAAATACTTAGGATATAAAACAACTGACAACACAATACACACATTATGATCAAGAGCAAGCTACATTTAAACTCCACTCTGATCATATGTTAATACGTGGTAGCCTACATTAGAGTGATGTACTACTATCATCACCATGGTAAAAATATAATTACTTATAAACGCTAAAGCACGTTAAGTGCCAAATATTTAACCTATTTACAATTAAATTAAGTGTATGAATACTATAGGAAAAATTATTTTGCGTGAAACTGTGATAATGTGAAAACACATTCTATGACAATGCAATGTTTATATTAATTAATTTCACAGATTATAGGCTATACTGACCTGGGCAGTACAGGTCTAGGCTATGGATTGGAGCATGTAACCCCCAGAGGCTATGTTAATCACAAAAATACAGTTGGCATGTTAATTATATTGTGTTCATCCTGTTCTTAAGAGTACCGTACATTGGATTTGTCTTTAAGGTAGTTGATTTTTATCAACTACTTAGGCTTAATTTACTGTGTGTGTGTGTGTGTGTGTGCGTGTGTGTGTGTGTGTCTGAGACAGTGCAGGCTATTTTTAGACTCTGTCTACCTTCAGATCAGGCCCAGAGGAGACACCAATGAATAGCCTGGTGTACCTGGTGTAATAATAGTAGCTGCAACATTCTATATCTATGTTTGTCATCAAGCTGTCCATCGATTAGCTGGGAAGAATCGCCCGACCAGCAGTTGTGTAGCATTAAGCCCCCTCTGCACTAATTAGGACATAATCAAATGCACAAGACCTGCTTCTGAATTAGATGAGATATTGGCCCTCCCCCTTTCTTATTGTACAATTAATTTGCATTAGGTCTTCAGATCCCTGAGAAAAACACATTTGTTCAACTTTAGTTTTACTGTTATGTGTGTGTGTGTGAGTGAGGCACTGAGAAAGAAAGCACCTTGTTTGCATTGATGACCATTGGGTGGGTCAGCAGAGACACTACTTTGCATTAGGAAATACACTGGTGCGTTATTAAAAGACCCATAGACCAGGAGGGAATACACAGTTCCTTTATTATTCTCATCCATGGCCTAACAGCAAACTGTCTCTATGTTATACTTTGTTGTTGTGTATTGTAACTTTGGGTAATTTGTGACTGCATGCAGGACTACGAATGGGGTAATCATTAGCTGGAATGCTATGGCCCTTTTCCATTGCATGAGCAGGTTCGCCTCGGTTCGGCACGGCATGCTTCGGCACGGTCAGCCCAGCGTGGTTGAACATTGCATTTCCATTACAACCAGGCTTCCCGCTTGAAGGTGTGTCTTTAACTGATGACACGCTTATCTTGAGTCAATCACGTTTAAAAGTAGTGCCCTGTTTAATGCACGTTTGGCTTCTTTATTATTGCAATGTCCAACAGTGGCAGCGATTTGTCAAAATTAATTTTCAGGCGACGAGGTAATATTTTACTTGCCATTGTAACAACATCCGCGGACGACTGGCGACTATGCCTGACTACACATTAGGTTATAGTCCTATACGGTGAAAATATACTAAGAAAACGATTAGTTATTTTAATCTTTCTTTTAGTAGACGGGTAGTCTATAATATGTCTAGGGAATTTACATAGACCTCGCATTGAGCTGGCAGCATGGAGGGCGCGTCGGCAAATCCTGCAGCAAATGCAAAAGACACGAGTGAGACGAAAATAGCGATCATTACAGCTATATAACTTTGTCCAATAGGCTGCACAAACACATAGGTTCATAAGCATAACATTGTGTAATAAATATATTTGTTTAAAATAATTGTTTTTCTATGACTTGAACTTCACTCTCCACATGAGTGAGTTCCTGGTTGTTTTTTCTCCAGTGACGGCTCCTGCTACAAAAATTAGGGAGGGCAATTGTTTTGGGGACCCATTCAATAGCCTAGGTAAATTAAAGGTATCTAAATCATTCTAGAGAAATCTCGTCGATCAAAACAAAATAACCTCTTGCTTCCATCAGAAGCTCTGCCCACCACACACTGAAAACACAAAGCAAAGGCTAGGATATTGTTGTGTGGTGCGATCTGCACCACTTTGTTATTTACAGAGGCAGGGCTGTGTATAGGCTACAAACATCAGATTTTATCCAGCACAAAGAACAGACAACCAGCAGTCCAATGAGATATAGCCTATTGTGAAGTGACAGTGAAATCACTTACTGTATCTTTAAGTCAACTAGCTATTGTCGCATTGCATTGTAGCCTACAATGTTTTGTTAGAGTTTTTTAGTCACCTCACTAGTGGCATATCACTAGTCTACCTACCCTTAACCAATTTCTTACCCAAATCTAAACTTAACCCTTAAAAAGATTCTAAATTAATTAATTAATTCATTCATTAAAAATAATGAAAATAATTCATTCTATGTTCTATGTTGTGGTCAAGATAACCGGAAAGTAGTCTACCAATTAATCAAATGAATGTCTTAAAAAAAAGAGGGCTACAAAACATGATAATGAAAATAAATGAATTCATAATAGTCTGATTCAGACTCGGTAGGACTTGGCGTGGTTACACTGGTAATTGAAACGCAAATGAGCGCGGCACGCCTCGACTCGGCCTAATGTACCAGTGGAAAATTATTATTATTATTATTATTATTATTAATAATAATAATAATAATAATAATATTGTTATATAAAGTTCTCCCTACTGATGCTTTATATTTGCAAAAAAGCAGAGATGCAAGGAATCTACTGCTGACTCAGTATGAAGAGTTCAGATGCAAAAGCCTCTAAGTCCAACTGACATATTTTGTTTTAAAATTGGCCATATTTAAATTATTAGTTATATTTTTGGAAGATATTACTTTTTATTCAGTGACAAACAATCTGTTAATTGTAATAAAGGTGAAAGTAGTGAATGAAAATATAGAAATAGCTAATTTCTACTTTTTTCCAGATGGACTCTACTTCATATAGTACTGTAACCTAAGCTTGTATTGAGGTCAAACGCAGTGACCTTTCTGTTTTGTAGAGCTTAGTTTACACAATAGGTAATCTGATATTAACGCATGTAAAACAAATGTTAAAGGTAACTGACCTGTCTCTCACCGCCCCACCAGTTGTGCTTGCAGCATTTCTCCTACATCTGCCTTTAGTGGATCTGACCTAGATGGCAGTTAACCAGCTTGAGCCTGTCTGAATGATTGACTTACATTGGGCAGGCCTAACCCCACGGCCTGGGTATCTATGGAGACTGAGTGAGCAGTCAATTGAGAAAATAAGTAAACAATGAAACAAAGGTGATGCCCTTTATGAATTGGAAGAAAGACTGAGAAAGACAAGAAAAAAGAGAGACCCATTTGCAAAAAGGAGGGATAGTAGATTTGAAGACAGGATTGTTGACACTAGGGAGTAGTCTGCTATAGTGCACTTACTGTATTGTACAGAACATGGTGGAGCAGCTTCTAGTTTTAGCACATATCTGGAACCAGCTCACTGTTTTAACTAGACTGTTTTAAAAGACCTTACCTTATAATGCAATATTTTGCTGCTCATTTGAACGTTTTATTCTATTTTTAATACAATGTTTCTGTTTAATTCAATTATATAAAATGTTCTTTGTTTTATCTGATTTATTAAGTACTTAGTGTGAAATGTGATATACACAGATGCCACAGCGAAAACTTTATTATAATGTATGAATCACATTTAATGGAATTTCTAAATTACAGTATGCATTGCATGATGATAATGATGACGGCCTTATTTATCTTTTTGGCCGTAATGTAAATTAGCTTTAGGGTTTTATTTATGTACAACATGGTCATGCCTGGATACACCTGATACACAAGTAGGTGTACACATGGTGAAGTCAATAAATTGTTGTCATTTGGTGCACCACTGGAATATGGTCTTTAGCTTTTCCAATGGCAGGCACACAGCAGTAACAGCTGATAAAAAGGGCTCAGACAGGATATGAATTATTTAGGGCCTCCTCCTTACTCCTGGGAAATGAGAAAGAGACAGAAACAATGGAACACAGGTTTCCCTGCCTGGCATGGGGGGGTAAAAGAAGAGAGAAAGTGGAAGAGAGGGAGGAAAACGGATACGATTATAAAAGTCAGTTCCATCAACAATGTGTGAACACGTTTAAAAAAACAAACTCTAATGTAGAGAACATTTCTTATATCTATTGCTGACTAAACAATCAGTATCAGTTGGTATAAAGCCTGGTTAACAAGAGTTTGCTAAATGGATCGTCATTTGTAATGGAGTTCTTAACAATGTAGCCTAGATTAAGGAAATCTTGCAAATTGTAAATAATACACAATGTTACTTGTGGAGAAGGTACTGGAAAATACACAGATAATTAGCCCTTAAAGGCAGGGCCGGATTAGTATCCTCAGGGGCCCCTGGGCACTGTAACCTATGGGCCCCTCTCATCCATACCTACACGATAACAAAAATATTTACACCCTGCAAACTGCAGGCACCTGACAGAACCTTCGCCCCACCAGACAGACTATGCACACACGCACACGCATACTCAGCAAAATATAACTATCTGGTCACACAATCAAAACAGACGATGAGCCTACACAGATAGCATAATAGCGCTTATATTAAGAAGTCCTTTCTAGATTTTCCCTCCGCAAAGTCGCAGATCAAGTCCAGCCAACGAGCCTGAGGTGGCGTGGCGTTACCTTGTTCTGTTTGCTTTTCCGGAGTCGTGTTTAGTCTTCGCTCAAGTTAGCTACCGTTAGCTGAGGCTGAGCATATAGCTAGTAACAGAGGGCTCTTCATTTTAATATTTTTTGAAAATGCTACTTATTATTGCATATGCTACTTTCTCATCCTTTTCCTTATTTTTTTTTACTCTCGGCAGCCCCACTGGTCTTTTGGTTTTTGATGCGCAAAGGCGATTTTTCCACAGTTCCACTCGCTAATGCAACCTGTCTGACCGTAGATCAGTTACAAAATAATTACATTTTTAAATATCAACTCTTAGAAAAACTGAAATCACCTCTCTGCCCAAGGGCCCCTGGGCACGTGCCCAGATTGCCCATATGGTAGATCCGGCCTTGCTTAAAGGTATAGTCAGCTATTGCAAGCTAAATGGTAGCTAATACACTTTTAGTCAAATTCAACAAATACGCTTTGCTTCACAATGCATTTTACAGGCGCCACATCCCTTTGCCGGGTTTGTCTTGCCAGTGTGTGGTTTTGCCGGTGGTGGACTGCCCGTGTTGCCCGTGGTGGTGGACCAGCACCCCTGGGTGTGAGGGCATATAGGCTGGTGACTACCTGTAGTGTTTGTGGGTTATTGTTTACGTTAGCGTAGCCGTTTGTGTGCTGTTTCTGTTATGTGAATGTTTTGTTTCTGTTAGTATGCTTTTGTGTTCCGTGACTGTACACACTGTCTTTTTCTTCTGTTAGTTTAAAACTAGTACATGTACAAACCCTGTCTGTGCAATAATTAAAACTCTGCAATAACTTAAAATATATGGACTTACAAAATAGGTATACCCATATAATACATGTATTGGCATATATCTTTTTCTCTGCTGGGTTTTCTATAAATATGGTGCATGGGTGTTGTAGAGTATGTATTTATTTACTGTATGTGTGTCAGTGTGTGACTGTATACTTTCACCATATATCTATCATTGTTGGCCTGAAACCTGCTAGTAGAGCCACCAGTTAAATGTGTTACACCACTGGCCAGTGTACGGCTTGGAATCCATATTAAGGTGGAATGGACTTCGGCTAATGGTCATTCCTGAAATCACGATACATATTCCAAATGATGCAGTAACTGCCATTTGCTAAAGGAGAACAGACTTTAGGAATTATGGCATGCATTCGGCACAATATTAGCATGCCTTCAGCTGATTTGTTTAACAAATTGCACAGACCCGGTAGAGCCGTTTCAACAAGCACAGGCTGACAAGGCTGAGCATAACATTTGACTATTTCCTTGTTGCACTGTGTGTCATCATAAAAACACCTTGTGTGACAGAAACACAGTAAACATTGCACAATAGTAACATATTTGCACTGACTTTATTGATGTAGACTTTTTTCCCCATTTATTTTTAAAAACAGTTTTTAGCAAGCTCCTGGAAAAAAACAGTATTCACTGTTTACTGTGCGTGTGTGTATGTGTGTGTGTGTGTGTATGTACTGTATGTGTATATATACTGTGTATATATATATATATATATATATATATATAATATTAGTGTTTTGAATTGTCATTGTCATTTAATCGTCATGGGTTGTGATTAATCACAATTTTAAAATACTATAATTTACTTGTAGTGCAGTGCTTAAATAAATGCATGACAAACTGGTTTAACTAAACACTTTATATTAACTAGTAACTATTAACATTTTATTTTACAATTGTAAATTAACATTTATTATACAACAGTTAGTTCCGACCAAGCTATTTTATTGGACAAGAGGGATTCCATGAGTGCCAATATTTCAGTCTATGCACATTTAACTGTGATACATGCACTGTGCATGTATCACTCCTCTTTACTTATGTTCTTCTAATTACTGTTAACTAATTACTACTAACAACAACAAACTTCTGATAAGCTATAAAGTGACTCAAAAGATTTTACTTCACTAGCTGCGTGATAAATGGAAACAGGCAAATGTAGACTACCTGATACAAACATGGATACAAAGTAGCTGACTGGTGGTAACGTGAAAACGTGTACAAGCTAGGTTGATGTTTATGTGTTGCTTGAATGCATGACATGTCGTATTTACAAGTTCCAAACTCATATAGGAGCTTCCAACAACGACGTATACTGCAGACAGTAAATGTTGCAATTTTGCAACTGTGGGTCTTGAAGGGTTTTTACCTTGTCACAGGTAATGGCCTAGTTATAGTGAAAACATCTCGAATACCCAAATTAATGAAATTTCCCCTGAACTAATTTGGTCCTTATGTTTTAAAGTAATTTTGGAATTTGTATGCCTTGGCTACCTAACCAAAAACCCAAGAAAGAGTCCCCAAGGCAATCAAAATTAAACATATAATTGCATTTCATGGTGGCAGCTAATGGTAAATGACAGTAAGCCATTACTTTATTTGTAATAGCTGTCTGATTAAATAGCGTAATACGCATGACAGGAGAAATACTGTAGGCATATGTGTCTTTCTGCTGTCAAACAGAGTGTTTGGTTGTCTCTGCCAACTGAGTGGAGACCTTGTACACACATCAAATTTAACAAACAAACCCAGTTTTTGTTTCGAACACACACCCACACACAGTGGAGATGATTGTTCCACATAGGTCGAGAGATGTTTCCAAACCCAACCAACATTCATTTTTTATTAAACATTTGTGCTGAAATTATTTAGCTCACCCAACTGTTTTGTCATCTTGTTGGGGTCCTAGACTTTAATCTGCATTGTTCTCCTGGGTCTTCTATCCACCCACACACACACACACTTGGAGTTATTTTGGCCGATATGTCTTTTGCAGGTTGAAGTTTGGCAGAGCTGTGCTGCAAATGTACTGAGGTCAGCAACATACTGTATTATTCAAGAGTACTGTACCAATCATAAAGGAGTGTCATTTGTCACACTATTAACATTTGACATTGTAGAGTCAGTGGAGATTCCATTCAAGCAGGAGATGTCACTCAAATTGGCTCTGCACACACACAGACAATGCTGAGAACACCTGTGTGGGTGAATACGGGCCTTAATTAACGTGGATATTCAGAATTGGCCTATTTTGACCATGCCAGATTGTCAGGGATTTGTGGGATCTCTTGAGGTACTACGTATAGCAGAAGTTTACTACCGTTGGGTTTTTGTGAGGCACACAATTAGAAAAGGCACACATTCAAGAGCAATGGGAGAATACTAGTGTGTTCATATGACAACAAGGGTGTAGTAAAAGTAAAAATATTATTATGCAGTGTGTGTGTGTACATCTATGTATGTTGGTGTTAATATAATTATGAATTATACAGTATAAGGCTAAGAGCTCTGGGGCAGGATGGTCTAATAGTCTGGGTGTTGGGCTCCCAGCCGGAAGGTTGTGGGTTCAAACTGGTGTTGACGTACCTGTAAGCATCCTTGAGCAAGATGCCTAAAACCCTACACCCTAGAAACTGAAATCACCATCTGTGTGTGAATGTGAGGCAAAATACTGTAAAGCACTTTAGATAAAAGCGCTATATAAATGCAGTCCATTTACCATTTTACACACAGTATCCTATTCTGTAGCAGAGCATCTCTAACTTATTAAAACTGGTATATTTTCTAGGGAGGGGGAAAAACACACTAAAAGAGAAACTATTTGGGAATACATTGTAGGGCAAGGGCATGCTTTTCATAGAGAGAACAGGTTGGGAACTGGTACTGTTGCATAATTCATGTACACCTGCTTGTGTCACAGTTATGGCTACACACACACATACCAACACCCTAGTAGGCTACAGGAAAGCTGCTCTACTCAACTTTAGTCTGTAGAGAGCGCTATATCATGTTACCTCATGGCATCTATGTGGAAATACAAAGACTAAATATTAACAACAGGATCACAGACTGATTAAGATTTGCAGCATTACTGTGAAGATGAGCAGGTTTGTTACCATGGTAGGAACAAAGTAAAAACAATACAGAAAACAAATGACGTAATATTTATGTCTGATATATCATCTGAAATGGTTACACAGAAAACAAATTAGGTAATATTGATATATACTGTATCTGATTATATCAGCTGAAATGGTTACACAGAAAACAAATGAGGTAATATTGAGGTATATCTGATGCACCAGCTGAAATGGTTTGTGGTGCATAGTGTCACATTGTCCACATCAGCAGCTAGAAGCTGTTCTTGTGGTCTACACCTGCCTGTTGAGTGCTCACTAGCCTCTGGCACTACTGTGTGTTCACGTGCATGCATGTGTGTTGGCTGCCTTGGGGACATCAAACTGTCTTCCCAGAGTGGAAGACTCAGGCAGTTAGGTTACACAGGGAGAATGCTGATGTCACAGCTGTTGAATCAAATGACTTCCAGCGCTGCTGTAGGCTTATGTACCTTTGCTAGTGTGTGTGTGTGTGTGTTCTCCAGTCTCACCTGAATTTAACCTTTTCACTCTGGGCTTGTGCTCACTAAGACATGAGTGGTGCTATTATCCAGAGAGAGGAACTTTCAATGCACATAACTAAATCACTCACCATTTCTATGCGTGCTAAGGCTTAATCTAGACACTGGAGAGCTGGGTTACATGCTGAATTCCCCAGCAGGCTTTGTAAGCCTATATATAGCCTCTCGTTTGGCTGATGCTGTTGTTAGGAAAAGTCTACCGACTGTAAAATTAGAACTGTGCTGGATTGGATCTAATTTGGAGTTCTAGCCCTACATTTTGCTTATAGTGCTAAAGTAAAGTCTGGTTCCAGTACAAATCTTGCTTCCAAGCATCTCCTGACTGACTGATTGATTTAGTTATTATGTTGAAGCAACATTTGACTGTGTGTGTTTGTGTGAGTGCACTTGTGTTACTGTGTTACAGAAGACTCCTGGCATCATTGACTCATTCTCTGACTGACTATAAGGACTCTTGAATGTGAACTTGTTGTGTCATTGAATTCATTATTTAATAGCAGATATAAAACTCACTCACATAAGGTGCCTCTAGACAGTTTTCTGGATTATTATTATTTACCTTTATACCTGTTCATATCTGTTTGAGTGAAGTACAAATACCCTTGGTACATCATAAATCTATGATGAGTATACTTTTAAATTGAAATTTTTTTAATTATAAAAAGTAACATTTACTATTAGCAATGTTTCAAATGGGTTTCAGAAATGGTGTTGCCTAACATTAGGCAAACACACTGCCCCTTCCATAATTAATGTTATGTCAAAAGTTATGAGAAAAGTTGTCCATAAGAATTATTTTAATGCAATTTGAATAGAAGAAAACAGTAATGGCCAGATTAACGCAAAACAGTTCTTCATAAAATATTGCTGAATTTATTGATTATATGATTATATAAATGAGAGGAAAATAATGATGTAAACATCTGTCAGCACTATTTAAAAACAATGAGCATCAACTGATACTGTTAAAGATGGGAATTTTACTGGGAACCGTTTCCCTGAATTAATTAAATGAAATCACCGAAACCGGCAAACACACTGCAAGCGATCAGCTCGTCTCGCTTTGTATCTGAAAATGGTCCGCTTGTTTACATTCCAGGCTGTGTTGCCGAGGTATCCCTCGTATAATTCCCACCAAAAATGTTTCAGTTAGTCTCAACGATAATCTCAACAATATCCTTAACTCCCGTTGGTAGTCAGGGACCTACCCAGAGTAACTATGGCTTGATGCCGCAATTCAATTTTTCGTGCTTATTTATATTCCTCTGAATCGTCTCTCATTTCAGTGGGATTAGAAACGACACCTGAACAATTGATCAACTGTAGGCTACATTAAAACAAAACTGAAACCAACTGATCAGAAACACTCTATTGTCCTACTGTACAATTGCCTACCTTGCAATAGCGATTTAATAAAGCATGTGTTAACGGCTGTGTATATTACTTCATGCTGCTCTACACCACGTGGTGTTATGCCATATTGTAATTTTGTTGAGGGAACTAATTAAAATATGGCAGAATCGTTCTCATGTAGAAATGAGATCGCTTAGAGGTATGAATCGAGATCGCAATTATATTTCGTTTTATCGTGCAGCCCTAATACCCGCCTACTTTGCGTCGCCGACCGTTATTTCACCCGTCGTCGCTTCAAGTCGCTGAATCTCATTGACTTTCAATTGTCTCTCGTCGCTGCTAGTCGCTGCAGTGCGTCTCGGGCTTTAGGCACTATGTAGCCAGCATAGAGCATACCACAATGTTTGTGGTAGAATACTCACAGACTAGCCTTTCTAATGTGGTAGAATGCTGTTTGAGTGATACAAAGCGACTTTGCCCATCCCTGCACAATGTCTATTACAATCTCTAAAAAATTTGGAGGTCTGGAGTCCCTCAATGTATAGCCATGAATGTTTACAGTATCACAAATATACATAATTAATGTTAAATGTATGTGTGCATGTGTTTGCATACGTGGTATCGCATTACCCATTTAATATTAGGAAGTCCATTCTCTGCATTGTTTGGTGCAGAGGAAGGTAACTGATAGAAAAGTGCAGGTTATATTTTACAGAGCTTGTTCCTTGCAGAATGACGAGATTTGTTTCAAAATTCAAAATTAGGATGCACTGCTTCAAGTAAGTAGGCTAATACATATTAAAAGACAGCATATCAATTTACACTGTTGCAGCATGGAATAGCTTTGGCAATAATCATGACAAAATAACTTCTAATATAATGAGCACATATTGTGATAAAACTACCTGGATATGCAAGGTACCAACAAGGTACCTTACCGGATTGGTAGCATCTAACCTGAAAAAAAAACACCATGAAAGAGTGGACCAAAATAGAGAGCAAAAAAGCCTGAGTACCCTTTGTTCACCTCCTACACACAAACACAATGCTCCTCCTTTACTGTTGACCCATGTATCCTACATAAATATGGTCATTATTGATGCAGTGTTAACCTTTGCAGTGACAGTATATAGACTAAGTCTATATGCAGGGAAATATTCCTCATGGAAAGACTTATGTAGCATTCAGAAGAGGAAAAAATGGGTCCAAATTCATATAGCAAAATTCACTCAAGATCCTAGAAAAAGTGGCAACTACAACTAAATATTTTCATCTGTCAATTGTGCAATTGTAGCCTATACAACAACCCGTTTATGCTAGTAGCAGTAAAGCTTGATGATGATTGTGTTGACAAGGCAACAGCTCAGCAATTAAAGCTCACAGCTGATTTCTTGGTGTTTAAGTTCAGAGGCACTAGAGATGGAGGACAACCGTCGTGGACTAGACGCGAAGGCCAGCTGTTTATTTATCATGGCTTGATATATCAATCAACGACAACAAACCTAAAAAAAGAGAAGCTTTTAACAATGCCGTTTGTGTCTCAGCGCTAGCTCAAACACAGGTTTCAAAATGTTTTGGAAGGAGGCAGTGGAATGCTGTGCAGTCACAAACCATGCTAGTGGATAATAGGTAATTGTTCGGCATGTTTCAACCACTAGCTAATATCTCTTTGTGTTTGTGTGTGACTGAGGACACCATAGCGCAATGATTTGTGTAGTAGGGAATTAGAGAGAGAATTAGAGTTCTGAAAGCAGAAATAAACACAAAATGTATTTTATTCTTTTTGTTCTGGTTTTCTTTTTTGTGCAAAAGAGTGCACACATCCAAATGTGTGTGTGTGTGTGTGTGTGTGCAATATAATAAGTGTGTGTTTCAGCCAAGGGCACGTAAGAATCTTAATGTGTCTGTTGGCATGCCTGTAGAAAGAAAGGCTTTGTGGCGCGGACATGTCACTCGTCTCTCTGCACTTTTATCACAGCAGACTGAAAGGGCCGTTTGTCTGTCATGACCTTCACAGACAGGACGTACCAACACTCTGGGGATCTGACCCGCCTATCTTCAGTCAGGACTAACACAGCAGGGAACACAGTGGCACTCTTGTGACTTTCTCTCCCCTCATGTAAACGCATGCACGCGCACACAACCATACATCACCCAGCCACTTATCCATTCATATACGGTGACTCAGCATCCACAGGCCGGACAGATGGCCGTGTGTGTGTGGGTGTGTGTGTGTGTGTGCGAGTGAGCGAGCGAGCGAGTGAGTGAGTGAATGTATGTGCTTGCTAAAGAGAGAAAAAGATAGAGAGAAATGAGAAAAATGAATATCCAGTGTCAAGGTAGAATATGAAAGCCATGTGTATGTGAAGTTAAATCCAGGACAGACAAGCTCAATGAGGACCAGATAGCTTTCAGTTTTATACACTGGGTCCACAATTATGTAAGTAATTTTGTCTTGATAGTAAAACCAATAGTCAAATTATTTTGTACGTTATACTCTACTTTAAGAGTGAAGAAGCTGTGCATCCCATAAACCATTGTAAATCCCAGAAGATGCATATTCTTCACCAGTTAACATACCTAATTAGTTATCTTATTGTCTATATTATACCATTATAATAGTATAACATAATGCATATTTTCATACTATTTATACTTGTAACATAAACAATCGTTCTTTTCAGTGGTAGCAGTAACTCACTAGCCAACATGACTTTCGCAGGTTCTAAAACATTTCCATGGTAACAGCAAGCTCCGAATATGAAGCCCCAAATATAGAGATCTGCATGGTATCACGAGGACAGCCAGCTCCACCAATCAGTGACATCGCTGTTACATTTTAGGATTGTGGGTACTGTAGTAATTCTGTGATATCGTGAGTAAATCATGTTTATCCTAAAATAAGGTTGATACTGTATAATTTGACTTGTGGCTTCTACAGGAGAATATACCATCATTTCACAAACTTGTATCTTATTGTCTTATTTCCAAGCTTAAATCTTGAAAGTCATGAAATAAGAAAAGTCAATGGAGAAAATGTATTTGAAACTGACTTCAGGCACCACACTGTTACGCTCTATGGCACAGTGGATTTGTAGTCCAAGAAGTCTGTAGCTTTTGGAGAAAACAGCTGATGCTAGGCCCTGGTGCATTTCCTTACCTCACCTCAAATCAGCAAACAAGACCCATACGAACTAACATTAGCCTATGTCATCTCTCATGCACGTTCACTTACCCTGGTTGCAGTCAAGAGAGTTTGTTGTTGTAAACCCGTGAAAGTGTAGGGTCTAATTGTCAGGGAGGGAGCGGACATCAATCGGATCCGCAAACAGGAACCCGCAAAGCACGCGATGCCATTGGACCGTCAGACGAGGGCCGCGAGGGGCGCTGCGTCGAGGAGAGCTGCCGTGCGTCTCGGCGAGACAGACCCACGGTAGATTCTGGACAACGAAGACCCCAGGGTGGACCAACAGAGCTGGGGGGCGTGGCACAGGACCCCAACAGTAACAGCAGCAGCTCATCTACAGTCCTCAGCGGAGACGAAACGGGGCCAATCCACAATGAATAAACGAGACGCTGCAGGCGGCGGAGGGACACGACCGCCGACACCGAGCCCCGGGCTATCGCACACATGTAGGGCAGACTGGCACAGGTCTCTCTGGACCTCTGATGTAGGCTGTTGTATGTTGCCGTGCCTATCACTGACAAACATGCAGGCGATGTCCAGGCAGAATAAACACGCATGCTCTCCCGTTCAACAGGCCGCCGGGACGGGCAGCTACTGAGTAGGCTAGTAGCTCAGTAGCTAGCAGGACCTGGTTTTCCGTGGCTCAACGAATTGGGGTCGAGTCGGGGATAAATTAAATCTCTAAAAACGGCTAACTTAAAATAAAAAATACTATGAAAATTTTAAAGTATATAAAGGATACAAGACACCGAAGGAGAAGCGGCTGCCAAGTGCGCCTGCGTTCTCCCCCCACGGAAAAAAAATGACTGCTAACAATAAGGTATCAACACAAGATGAATACATTTTAAGCAAAATCTGCAGTAATATTGCAGACTTTTATATAATATAATAATAATATAATACTAATAGGGTAGCATTATGAAATATCACACTCATCAGATTTGAAACTGTATATTTTCACAAAACAATTCACAATATAAATCATCAAATAGTGTGCTGTTGTAGTGTTTCCAATATATTACATGGCAAAAATAATTTACAAATCACTAATTTTTGTTTTTACAGTATTAGCATTTACATACAAGTATTTTGGAATTGGGGTTGTATTTAATAATTGTTAACGTTCATCTCCACATTCCATACAGTGTTTTCTGCAATCTGCTGTTTATCTCATTGAGAGACTGGCTAATTGAATCCGTAGACTATAAGCTTTAGTATGTTATATGTTTCCCAAACAGGAGAATCCAGCATTACGTCTACAGTATGGTTGAGTCCACTGGTACTTTTCCTACAGTGTGAAAACTATGTGTGTGTGTGTGTGTGTGAAAACTGTGTGTGTGTGTGTGCTTGTTTGATGTGCTCCCTGTGCACATGTCAATGTACTGTACATACTTACACACATTTGCAAACTTTGCAGGTTGTGAAGCAATTTTCCTATTTTTAAAATTACAGATGGCTCTGGGCTTTTATCATCGACACACACACTTTTCCGAGGATATAATATCTGTAGCCGACCACTTTGGAAAGTTGCAGTGTTTGGCCGATACTGCATGTTTAGCAGACTGGGCAGCCTTCATACCTGCTCCCAGATGTAATGGCTCAATAGCTGACTTTAGCCAAACACAAGTCAGTCCATTCTGTGTGATACATGAAAACAGAGATGGGAATCGACAAGGAGCCTGTGCGGTGAAGAAGCTTGACTGAATTTAACCTTGAAGTGTGCTAGCGCTGACAGGAGCTCAGTCCACCTAGGTAATATGCTAACACTACTGCTTGTTAGCATGCTAAGGGTGGATTGTGAAATGAAAAACTGAATGTTGAAAAATAGAGTGCAGATTGTTCTTGAAGTCTGTGGAATTATTTTAAGGATAACTGTATTATTACACAATATAGATTTGTGAGGGTCTCCTGGAATATAAAAGATCTTTGAAATGTCCTCGTATATGAATGTATCAACTCTCTCTCTATCTCTCTCCAGTGGGTGCTTGCCTTTGAGATCTTCATTCCACTGGTCCTCTTCTTCATCCTTTTGGGCCTCAGGCAAAAGAAGCCAGCTATTTCTGTCAAGGAAGGTATATACAGTACTGTAGCACAGTACAGTACACTGCATAGACTTAAAGAGTATACTGTATGTCTATATCAGTGTATTCAATCCACCCAAAACACAATCTTGAGTTTTACTGTGTTTTGTTCAAGCATTTGTTCAGCAACCTGTAGACAGTAGGGGTGTAACGGTTCACTAAATCCAATTGAGCAGCGGTTCGGGTCATATTGCGGTTTTATTTATTTTCTTTTCCTTAAAGCGGTATAATCTGTGAACTCTTTCTGGCCTTTATTACATTAGTTTTGTAGACTAGTCTTTATATTTTTCTTCTATACTTTTTGCCACTAGATGTCACACTAAGGACAATATTTAACTATATCCGTAACGTATAAAATAACAGTTGTTTGCTGCTATAGCCTATTTCATGTTTAAAATAAACCTTTTTAAAATCAACTGGAATACTAACACTGTAGCTGCATTGCTACATTAGTACCATACAAGAGTGACACAATGCAAGCAGACGAACGAATAGTTTTGAACCAAATTTACTGCGATGGCAAAAGAGACAGCGGCCAGATACAGAAGTTAGAAATAATCTTTTGGATAGTTTTCATACATTGGCGCACATCGTGGATATTGTATTGACACTGATACACCTCAGAGCTCATGACTCTAATCTTGTGCTGAGCTAAATGTAAAATGAAAAATGTAGTTTAATGACAGTAGCAACGTATATGAGAGCTCAACAGGCTGCACCTGCAGCAGGTTGGGTGTGCGTGTGTGCCCGGGCCGCGGTTCTGTCTTCCGGAACCGTGACACGAAACCGTGGACGTTTGTTTTGCCGTTTCAGAACCGTTACACTAGTAGACAGTATACTCAAATAAAGCTCTTATAAAGAAGGTGACTGTTATCCCAGCCTAACAGGTATAACAAAACAGTCAGCGATATGTAAATCAAGAAAGGTCTGTACACTCTTAGCCAAAATAAGGGCTAATGTTGTAGCATGAAGAAGACATTAAACAATGGAAAATTACAATATAAACATAATCTGAACTGAACTAAATCAAAACTAAATAGTTATATAATATGACTTTGCTGTGCGCTTATATTAAGTAGATATGTGCGTCAGTGCGTGTGTGTGCGTGCGTGCGTGCATAACGTGTGTGCGTGCAATGCATGTGGGTGACAGCTGGAGGTCAGAATGTCAAGTTCCCATTTACTGTTGCCTGAAACATGCAGTTAACTGTACAGTACATGCTGAGTCATCTTGACCCAGATATGCATGGTGCCATGCTGGTTTTGTGCACAAATGCCACACAGTTACATTTACACACAAGGCTTTGCTAATAGATGCGAAAATATATTTTGCTAGACTTCTGTGGAGCATGAAGCCTTAGTTTACATTATATGTTGTTTTGTTGTTGTTTGTTTTAGTGATGTTGAACACTCTTCTTAGTTGTTTTAGTTAGCCTACATGTTTTTAGTGATGTCAGCCATCTTTAGTTGACACTTTTTATCCATGTTTTAGTTTTTAGTGTTGTCTGGTCCAGAAATTTACTTTTGCACATTGTGTCTTTTGTCTTATTCTTTTACTGTCAATCATTTCTTTGTTTTGTGTTTCCCCCACCCCGTGCATGACGCATGTTCACTATGTCGGCTGAAACAGTGTGTAAGTGTCAATGTCTTTTTTTGTTTCTCATTTGCGAAACAGTTAATCGTTTGGTGTGTGTGTGTGTGAAGATTTTATGTGATCAAGACTGTGGCAGTTCCTTGTAGGTGTGTTCCTCTCTTCCCGTTGCCAGTGTGATCTCTGACTGGACAGGACTCAAGTCTTCTCCAGGATACAGATCCCATTTCACACTGGACTGAACTAATGCTATGGGAGCTTTGCTTTGCCAGGTTAACATTGCCAAGCAAGCACACATGCAGCTTCACAGAGAGGAGCATACTTGCATACATGCTACAGTACATTGACTTGACTCATATAGTCACGTTTCCCAAACAAACAATCCATACTGTACAATATACACCTGGGATAGGGCTGTACAATTACAGTTGCCATTTTTACATGTATTGCATAATATTCCCCAAAAGCTCTACAATATTGTGATCAGATTCAATCTTATACTGTAAATGTAAAATATAAAAGTATTAAAGTTATTTCTTAAAGTGACAGCCTTTATCTCAAAGGCAGCCTCTTAAAATTTGAAATTGATAGGAAAATAGTAGCTGATGGTATCAATTTCAACTGAGCTGTGTAGTTGTGCAGTCCCTAGTGCCAATCTATATTCAATCTCTATTTTGTGGCTTACGTTTACATGCACACAATACTCAGTTTTTCTTATTAAGATGTATCATCCTATGATATACATATTTTATATACTCTTACGGCCTGATTTACTAAAGGTTTGTGTGAGTTAAAAACGTGTGCAAACTTGATAGCACTCGCAAATAACACGTAAGCTGACCTACTAACGGTGTGCACGGAGGACGACGTCTTTCAAAAGTGCAAAGAGCACGTATTGTTCATTTGCTACGTTTGCCTTAATGAATATGCAATTTGTGGCGTTTCAATGTTAATGTGAAAATAATGGGAGGGGAACATGCATGAATTTACTAAACACACCGTGATCTGTCAAGCCTTCAAGCTATTTCAGGTGATTGCGACAGCGTCTATGTTTAGTAGGCTCTGGTTGGGACTGAGACACAATTGGATTAGAATAATCTAGTAGGCTACCCATGCATGAAAAGCTTGAGGGTTAAATATTAAATCGTGCCGTTTTTAAATTTATTCTGATATCCTTTTTGTTTTACCTATGGCATTGACTTTCTCACAGATATTCTCCCTTATGGTGTTTATTCTTGTTACATTCACATATTTACTGTAGCTCACCAATATGTGTGTCTCTTCCACCAACACCTCTAATTCCATCGTACTGAATGTGCGTTTACATTTACGGACTGACTGCTTTGCTTCCCGACTCTCCACGGCGGGAAACCATTAAAACATGCACATTTCTCATTTAAATACTGCCTCCACAGCACCACCATGGTGTTTGCACCGGTTGTCATTTACGCAATAATTCTTAGTTGATCAGCCATAACCGTAATACGTACTAATATTATACAATGGCCACGCAATTTAGCACTTTATTTGGGATGTTAGTAAATCCGGCCTTTACTGTGTTATTTAAACTTTTATTAAATTATCCAGTTGTAATATTCCAAATTATAGTGGAATGTGTGCATATAAACACAGTAACTGACACCAGATCTCCTCCATCTAATACATACAGTATTAATCATACTATAATCAGTGCTTTCTGTTTCATACAATTCTAGTTACAGGGCAGTGCTTTTAATGTTTGCTTTAAACCATCCAGGTATAAATATTTCTGGGGCATTCTGACACTGTTCAATCACTGTTTATTTACCTTAACTGTTTTCTACTTAAATGATTTCATTAACTTTATCCTCAGCTTTTCGGCCAGAGAGAGCAGCCTTATTCACCTTTTTAGCAAGTAGCATGTATATGAGACAACATGCCTCTGACATATGAATGTTTTGAGTTTTCATTTGATTTTGTGCTACTGTAAAACCCATTATTCTATTTTTGCATATACCTAACATAGGTATTTCTTATTACTGTGTGGACATTGCACCATGCCCACTTAATCAACCGTGTGAGAGAAAAAAATAGACCTGCATCGTTTTGGGGCGACAGATTATCCTAAAGTCACTGGTTCGATCCCAAGTGTCGTGGTGTCCTTGAGCAAGACATCTAACCCTAACTGCTCTTGGGGGTTGGCCGCACCTTGCGTGGCAGCAATCACCATCGGTATTAAAGTGTGTGTGAATGGGTGAACGCACTGAGTGGCTGGAAGGTTAGAAAAGCGCCAATTAAATGCATTTACATTTGATATTCTATAATTTAGAATATGTCGCATTAACAAAATACTAACAGGTAGCTGCTGTGTGATATGTGGATTTGTGTAGATGTGCAGGGAAGAGAAATATGAGCAAAGGAAGAGCAAGAGAGGATCACATTAATCTTTCAATATTATCATTAAAATAGCATTGCTACTGGCAATGAAATATACTGGCATGACTGAGAAGGTTGATAGTTCCTCTGAGGTCAAGGGGTTCTGTATTTTGATTTGACTCAAGGGGATGAGATGCCTGTCATTTAAACTGCCCGTTCAATTCTTTCAGTGGGATATATAAAGACAGCAAAACTCAGCATTTCTCAGTTTCTATTCTAGGGTTAAATCCATTTAAATCAGGGGACATCCAAATCTTCTCTTAATTACTGAGTTTAAACAATGTTTACTGCATATTTATATGAGCGAAACACCAGCTCTTTCACAAAAGCACTTTGCTGATTAGTTACTTTGTACACTATTCCTATCTGGTCAATATATAATCCCATCACATGTCACAGTATAGGTAGAAAATGTATTGTGCTTATTAGTATATATTTTCCCACTGCTGCAAGTGGATATAAACTCTATGTATAACCTGGGATAGCTGAAAAACATAATTTGCGTGTTTTTCTTCATTTTCTCTGTGGGTGGATGCATTTAGAAAAAAGCGAGAGTAACTTTGCACTGTAGCCATGGAAACATTAGCTATTGTGTGTATTAGCAAGAGACTATGGTTGTTTTATTTTTTGCCTTTGCCTCCTTTCTGGGTGAAAGCCTGTCCAGCCACCATTATGTTATATAGACGGCTGAGAAAAATGTCATGAGGGCATTTGTGCACGTCCAGAATGATGAAAGCCCTATTTAGCCCATCTGGACATCTGGGAGCTCTCTCTAGCTGTTAGCTGCTGTGTAGTCACCTCCCCCTCACCTCTCCTTTCATCTCACTTCCAGTTAATAACAAAGCCCTTATTGTGCTACCTGTCCCTCCTCCTACATATTTCTCTCATGTCTCTTCTATGTCATCTCTCTCTCTCTCTCTCTCTCTCTCTCTCGTTCCTGGTGCCCAGCCTTCTACAGCTCGGCGCCTCTCACCTCGGCCGGCATCATCCCCATCATGCAGTCCCTTTGCCCGGACGGACAGAGGGACGAGTTTGGCTTCCTGCAGTACAAGAACTCCACGTGAGTCAGACACATGAGTTCACCCCAAGCGCCCGTTCTGTGGAGGTAATGTAGCTTTTAATCAACGTTGATAGTCACCCGCCATGGCCTGCCCTGTACATAAACCTAAACACCAATAATGAAGATGTTCCAGTCAATGTCTACTTCTATAGCGCCGTTACAACATCCTACGTTTGTTGTAATTCCCATGAAGGCACTGAGACCTCGCAACAGCAGTACACATGCAACCAAATGGAAAGAACATTCACACAATGATGATTTATCTCACAGATGGTGCGTCAGCAAAGTGATTCATCTTCACAAGTTTGAGCAGAAAAAAATATTTTTGTTCCACAGATCCTGGTTCAGATACTGTGTGTGTGTGCGTTCTGCTGCATAACTGTAAGCACTGCATAGGTGTGTGTGTAAATGCTTGCCATAGAACTATATAGTTTGCTTGCATGTGTGTTTAGAAACGGACAGCAAATGTGCCATGTATTATGCTAACGTAATGGTTACAGCAAAACTAAACGACAAAATAGTTTACTGGTCCTGCTCACTCACTCTGCTGTAGCTACGTGATATGGTTGTTTGCTAGCTGTTTTGCTAGGGCGCGTGATTGCAGTCATAAAGTAATGCACGCACAACAACTAAACCCTCACGATAATGGTCACTACCTGTAATTGCATGAAAATGACCATTTCATCTCACTCATGAAGACACAAATAAACACACTCTCAAGCACGCGAACACACACACACACACACACACACACACACACACACACACACACACACACACACACACACACACACACTAGGGTTGGGCGATGCCTACCAAATTTTCATCGATGTCTCTAGTGAAACGATGTCATCGTCGGGGGGTTGGCGGGGGAGAGGGGGGTGGAGGTGTTAAAGAAAAAAAAAAGGTTTAGCCTAAAAAACCTATGAGTTAGAAATGAACAACTGAATGTTATTCATACATTACTATAGATCTACAGTACATTACGATTATATTTTATGCCCTACTCACCCAATCTTTCCTTAGGCCTATATTCCAATAACTGCGTCAGCAAAAGTAGTTGGTAAAAAATAGACCACTGCCTGTGTGGCAGTAGTCTACTTTGAGCCTATACTTAAAGGACAGCCACTTCTGAAGAGTGTGCAGGATTTGTGCAAGTATAGTTCACGCAAAAGATGGACAGAGACGACAATCGTGCACACGCGGTTTTGCAATCACGCGCCCTAGCAAAACAGCTAGCAAACAACATATCACGCCACACGCTACAGCAGAGTGAGTGAGCAGGACCAGTAAACTATTTTGTCGTTTAGTTTTGCTGTAACCATTACGTTAGCATAATACATGGCTTGCATTGCCAGATGCAGGTGTGATAGATGTATTACGCAGATTATTGACAGCCAGGGCACGAGCCTCTCTGCATGACTGCATCATCCTATAATCTGGGTCTGAGAGAGAGGGGAAGTAAAGGTGACCATTGCTGATTATGCTGATCACAGCAAATCAGTGAGCCTTTAACAGAAAAGCGTATTACGCAGTGTTTCAGTAGATATTTCTAACTTTTGTGTCGGAACGCTGCTTTGCCACTTTTTGAACACTTTCTATTTAAATCATGATGCCTGCTCGACATCGTGATGTCCATCAGCCATCGGCGATGGACAATGGCATCGTCTATCGGCCCATTGCTAACACACGCGCACACGCAAACACAATGGAGCCTCTTGAAAGCTTCTTTCCCTGTCAGTCTCTATCAGTTTATCCCTCTCTCGGTTTTTTTTTTATTTTATCGCTATCTGCCAATGGATTTTCTAGGTGTGATTTACTTTTTTGAAGGTGTAAGTATTTGTTTTGCATAATAAAAGAGTAATATTCTCAGTCACAGGAAGTGAATATATATTAATGTGGATCATTAGGATTTAGTCATGTGTCAATTATATTTACTCATTTACAACATTATATGAGTTGAACAAACACCATTTAGTTTGAACATTGTTTGAAAACATTATAACTTTCTTACTTTTATTACAGCAAGGTCTCCTTGTTTTATATCTGACAAGACAACGGGCTTATGGTAAATGTAGTCTGTGAGGGCTGAGGCTATCACTTGTGCAATGCAAGCTCTTTATAGCTGCCTTTACGTGTGCTCTCTCCTCCAGCGTGACCCAGCTCCTGGACCGCATCAGCGAGGTGGTTGAACAGAACCATCTGTTTACCGCCCACCGGCCCGGCCTTGGGCAGGAGCTGGAGTCCTTGCAGCAACACCTGGAGAGTCTAAGCCTGACCTCACCACCACTGGACCAGTATTTCAACAGCAGCCAAGGTCTGGAAACAACAACATTCACTTGGAGTGGAGAACACCCATGTTGGGATTTAGATGCAAAGTATATTGGCAACATGATGGTTACCTGTGTACTTATTTTCCAAATAAATACACTTAACCTACTCAAATGGTTGTAATGAGATGATACACTATATGTATGCAAGGCATACGGGGGAACAAGCAATAAGGAATTTTAACTTTTAATTTGTGTACGTGTGTATGGGTTTCCTGTGTTACTTGATTCCCATAGGTTTCACACTGGCTAGTGTGTTGAAGAATCAGTCTCTTTTCTCTCAGTTCCTGGTGAAGAACCTTTCACTGTCCAACAACACGTCCAGCCTGCTACTAGATACAGCAATCAGTCTTAGAGAGGTGTGCCTGAATCTGTGATGAAGTGACAAGTGCATACAATTATCTTGTGTTGTGTGATATCAAGTCTAAGTTTGCTTATTTAATAAGCTGTAAAACATTTCAGCGTGTACCATTTATAGATACCTTTCTGCTCTTTTCATTCCTGTACAGTATGTAGACCTATTGTATTTTGCATCCAGAAAGAGCGCAAAGATCAACACGACATGTATATAAACAGTTCATAATACATTTATTAAATAATATTTATTTGTGTAAATAAAAGAGAACGCTGTCCCCATTAAAATAATGTAATGTCAGGTGGGTAGTTATGATTTAAATATGAAGGAGCCTCCAGTTGTATCTTATCCATGTCCTAACAGGATGCGACAGCAAGCGAGCGTCCGACTATCGCTTTGCATCGGACACTCTCTGTCCACGCGTTGCACCGGACGCTCTCTGTCCACGCGTTGCATCGGACGCTCTCTGTCCACGCGTTGCATCGGACAGTCTCTGTCCATGCTGAATCGGTTACAACATGTAAATAAAACCACAGCCTACCTATTAGATATAGCACACGAGAGATAATAACTGCCTTCTCCGTATTCACTACAATGGCCTACTATGGCGACGCCGGGAATAGATTTCATGTCATCGTTGTAGGCCACTGCAAAGGTAGTCTCAGCCTCTTCCGTCCATTAGCACTACGGCACATAGGCAACTCTGTGCTGAATGACATATACCCCTGTAAGCTCAACACAGGACTCTCGGACTTTCGGGAAGTAATACTGTCGATATCCATTGGCTGTACACATTGTCATTCACAAGTATGTCTCGGTAATTTCTGGTGCAACGCTTTATTAACAGCCAGAGTCCTGTTTAGATTTCCTCATTTCAAGTTTAACGTCCGACTTGGTCACTGAGTTAGGTAGTTGTGCATGTCAATCAAAATACCTCGCTTGTCAAGTAGGCAGGTACTGACGCAGTTAGCCAGTGCTGTTTCCCATACTTTAGGTATGTAAAGGCTGGCTCTGCCAGACTACAGTACTGCAAAGGTACAGTAATCACCATCTCCACATTGTAAATTAAGATAACTAGCTTCCAAGCTCTGCTGAGCATGCTAGAAAACGATCTCCCTCCAGATAGTAAAGTGTATCTGACTGAGCAGTCCCTAGTTCGTTTCAACCATTAAATATAGCCTAGGCCTATGG
This sequence comes from Amblyopsis hoosieri, assembly GCA_027564755.1. NCBI lineage: Eukaryota > Metazoa > Chordata > Actinopteri > Percopsiformes > Amblyopsidae > Amblyopsis > Amblyopsis hoosieri. The sequence continues at coordinate 34,218 of JAODUE010000937.1, forward strand.
TTTCAACGAAAGCGTCAGGAAGCAAATAGAAACAGGGTGACTGGCAAAAGTTTTATCAAAACAGTGCGCCGCGTTGTGCAGCGCAGAATCGTGTCACTCACGTAGGACACTCACAACAGAACAGAACACAGAAAATTCCGCAACTGCTTTTGTCGCTGACGCTCACTTGCATCGCATCCAGTTAGGATACGGTGTAAAGCTTAAACTACAGTATATTACAGGCAACGTATATTTAAATAATACAAAGGTTGCATTTTTTAATAAATTCATATTTCACAGTTGAAGAAGTACGGTTAGCAAGTCTAGTTTGCGATTCCAATGTGTATTTGCCTTTTATCCACTCAGTTCTCTCTCTCTCTCTCTCTCTCTCTCTCTCTCTCTCTCTCTCTCTCTCTCTCTCTCTCTCTCTCTCTCTCTC